>JAIPRL010005223.1:0-33347 GCA_025469235.1 Pemphigus obesinymphae | reverse complement strand
TCAAAAAAAATTCAGTTACGCATTTAAAAACGTTTCCCGTTTTTGCCGGGTTTCGGGTTTAACACAGTTTTCATTTTGCCGGGTTAGGAATACGTGGTCAAAAAACGGTTTAAATTTTTTCCGGGTTACGGGTTTCGGCTTTAACACGGTTTTAATATTTTGCGGGTTACACGGGTTTTCACCCCGGGTTCAAACCCGTTTTGACTCCCTGATTATTATACGTGCGCGTGTTCACAAACATGTGTACTTCAAGGAGGATTGAGAGATAGATAACAGTATTAATATATCAATCCGGTGGCAAATCATCGGAAAAATATGGCCCTAAGGTGCCTTTACACTACTACTTCGTGTCGTCCATAATTTATAAGACGTCGTGTTAAATAAAAATCCAGTCATCTGATTGGCTGATCACGTTGGTTACATTTATAATTGTTCGTGTTACCAAATGTTACCGTAGAGTTGAAATTTTTCAACTTTGCCGTCGTGCGGTTACAATGGTATTACTATTATCACTGAATCGTGGTCCGAGTGTATTAATATTATCATTCCCCCATTGCTTCTCCACCTTAAATTCTATACGCGACTATTATATTTACTTTTTCTATGTCGACTACTGGAGTCTATATGTAATATATCATAATATTATTATGTAATATATAAAAAAAATGTAAAAATAATGTCATTTGTTCAGGAACCTATGTATTGCCTTGCCTACAATATGAGGTTTTATTTTTCGCCAACTATTATCATTATCAACATACCACACTGATATGATAGTATGAAAGGTTACGCGGTTACATTCACTACAAATCTATAAATACCATTCTACC
Organism: Pemphigus obesinymphae; assembly: GCA_025469235.1. Taxonomy (NCBI): domain Eukaryota; kingdom Metazoa; phylum Arthropoda; class Insecta; order Hemiptera; family Aphididae; genus Pemphigus; species Pemphigus obesinymphae. The sequence goes on along the minus strand of JAIPRL010005223.1, from coordinate 32,517 downwards.
AAGATCACACGATAACAAAAAAAAAAAAAACACAACGAATTTATGGACGACACGATAGAGTGTAAAGGCACCTTTAATCGTCCTGAACAACAGGTCGAATTGATATGAGCATCCTTATTCAACTATGTGTGTTAATATTATACATTTATGTTAATTTAATAATTTCGTGTTTTATTTGTTCCAGGTATGATTTGTCCACTATTCGTTTATTCAAGTTTGTGGTAGCGAATCCCGGTCGACCGCCGCATAAATATGGTATAAGTAACAACATCGCGATATAATAATGGTCGGTAAGACGTATATAGTCGTATTTTCAATATACGAACGGCGGTTAAGTTGAATTAAAAATGGAAATATTAACATTCCTTTGTTCAAAACACAGTATCGTACGCCATTATTTAGTGTTTTTATTATTTTAAATTCTATTTGCCGTTGTTTTATCGCATTTTATTTTAATTAATAGACACAAAGAGCATGTATATTAGATATCGAAGATTATAAACTTATTTTAAATATATTTATGCCATGAAATGTATCGAATGATATAAGTACACGTTATATAGTATAACTTTTTAAACTGAAGGTAAATGTTAAAAGTTTGGATAAGAATGAAATAATTTTATACTTTGCCCATATTTACTACAACAAACCTGCTTTTATACATAAATATATATTATTATATAAACTTTAAATATTAAACTGTTTGTTCGATATTCAATATTCATATATACGTAAACATTTACCAAATATTTTACCTCATAGTTTGGTGTAAAATATAGGGGTTGCTGTTTAAAAAAAAAACTTATATTGAAAAATAGATATTTTTTTTTATAAAAATGTAATTAGTATTATGAATAGATGCGGGAGTAATCCGTGTAAGTAAAAAACAAAAAATAGAAAATAAACGTAACACTAAAAGGGATCGGAACCGATTTTCTGTCTCTTATCGACACGCATATCATAGCAACTTCTAAGTTTTCTACTTCTAACGATTAAGATTCTGAAAATTAACCTGTTGTTGTTTTTTAGAACGACTCACCCAGATTTAAATTTTTTTCCTATAAATTGAATAGATCAATTTTTATGTCCAAACATATTAACTTAGTTTTAATGGACAAGAATAAAATTGTAAATGTGGAATATATAGTCGATCTTAAGTAGACTTCATGATGAATTCAGATCAATTTCCAAAATCGGTACGTTGGAAACAACATCTAAATTGCTATGTTACTATGTTACGTATTTCATATAGAGAAACAGAAAATCGACTCTCCCAATCCCCTTAAAATAGATCCATTTACTCAGTGGGTATAGTGAATTCAGTATTAGTATAAATTAGATTTTACGAAACTAAATTTTAAACTTTTAAATGTTAAATGTATCTACATATCAATATTCTTATTTGTGAAATGTGAATATCCGTAAAATGCATACATTATTAAATTCCGTGATTTTTGTGACATTATTCTTATAATCCTATACTCTAGCTTTCAAAATATTGATGTATGACGTTAAGAAATTCCATAAGTTGCTTTAACAATTTAATATTATAAAATGTCTCGATATACTCTTAACTTCAAAAACAGTTATGGATGAATTCAACGAAACTGACGTCCAACTTTATTCTTGAATTTATGTTTGATTTATATGACATATGATCACATTGTGTTGTATATATAATCATTAATTATTAAAAATAAGCTTTTTTGTTATTGAAAAGTTAGATGACGCCAAAAGTTTTCTATATAAAATTATTATTATTCCGTCCATTGAGCGGTTTACTTTATTCATAATATTTGATTATTCATATTAATACTACAAAATTATTTTCTGTTCAGTTATAAGTTTGTTTAAACTATAATTTATACTAAATATTATAAATCTATTGGTATAATATATATGTTATGTACCAGAACAAAATTAAACTTAAATCGTATTATTAATTTCATGCTTTCGTTGTTCTTATAGGTAATAAAACTGATTATCGTATAGAAATTGTAAAGTCCTATTAGCTTAAATTTAAATTACAATATTGTTGTATTGTTTTTTATAAGTACGATGAGCTAAGATTGAAATAATTAAAATAATAATAATGGATATCGGTATAATAATATTTAAAGTATTTGAGTTAACAATATAAAAAATATACGATTCCCTCGTTGTTCCTAATATATTTATATTAGGTTTTTTTTTCTAATAACATTTTTAATTTATTTATTTTTAAAGTATATGTATTGCAGTTACATAATCATATTATATTACTAAAGGGTATAAACGAAAAACAATGTATTTAATATGGTTGTTTTCCTATATACTATTGTATACAATATATCTGGTAATTTTTTTCGTGCTTCAAAAAAGTCTAATTTTGTTTTCTTCCATGTTAAACAAATTTACTAATGCGTGTTTATACATAGTGTACATCATATTGTAGTAAAATCAGTATCTGCCAGATACTATCTGGTGACATGTATAATTTTTTACGTTCGTGACCCGTTTCACATAATATATTGCATGATATATATATAATATATTGCATGATGCTTTGTGTATACAGTGTATTGGAATTCAATTACGAATATGTTGAAATGTATTAATCAATTTAATTCTTAAAAAATATGATGGAATGTGGTTGAAGATATTATACCTACCTATATTGTTTATAACGGAGTGTAATGACCAGTTGATTCTGAAATACGCCCCACACTGACAATGTTAAGGCTTCAAAGATATTAGATAATATATAGTAGTTTTCTACTTTTGTCGGGATGGTTAATTTTACGGGCAGGTAATCCTTTTTATTTAAAACACAGGTGAGAGGGAAAGAACAACCTATATTACATTATATTATACCATATTTATACAATATTATATTATAAAACTATAAAAAGTTACCATTACCCATAATAATCCAGGGATTTTTCGAACCGCAATCAGAATATTTAATAGACGAAATTTGTCGAAAAATATTTACGCTGTTGTTTAATAAAACAATTATTTATTTCCAACTATCGCATTTTCAATACGGTCCCGGAAAGCCACGCGATATAATATATACTACTATCACGATCAATAAATATTATAACTATAATCTATATATACCTATACCCGGGTGGAGAATTTGTCTATAAATATTAATATACACTATCGGACGTTGTAAATGTACTACTGTCAGGTATAAGGTCTTATTATTACATAGGTATATATATATATATATATATATATTATATTATAGAAGTCCACAGAATTCGTTTGCTTTAAATAGTTGGTTACAAATGTCGTATAATAATATCTGCTCTGTCTCCTGCATTAATTGTTTATAGATGAGTGAGTAAATTGAGTAATACAGAAATGGCTCGTCCGCTTGGCAAAAACCGTATTGTTTGTAAGCGCACCTATTATAATCCACCAAGATGAAAATTCGCAGTCTGGACCGGGAAGGTGCCAGGAAGAAATCAATCAATTTTGCACGATACCCACAATAATTATTAAACGGTTTTCACGTTCACAAAAGATAAAGGTGTAGTAAATCTGTGGAAACAAGTTATTGCGTGGCATCCAAACTTCCCTCCTTGTGGTTTGACTACTATAATATAGTATAATATGGGTAGGTATGTGAGCGGTGGGCGACAGCAGTAAACACAACACCATGTCTATAGTTTGTTCTATATACCTTCTGTCTGTGCGCGAGTATTTTAACATTTCGGAAACAAAATCCTGACTGACAATATATGACCAGCTTTAACTGAATAAAACACGAGTTTCAGATTTCAGTTCTCGCATGCCAAACTAGAGTTCAAGAGTATTTATAAGGAGACCAACAAAAGTTTAAATAATCAACGAGAATCGATCATTTTTGAAGAAGCAAATTTTGAAGAAACATACGTTTGAATCTCATTCACTTGAAACTTCATTTCTTGATTCGACTTTTTACAGAAACTTCAAAAATTTGAATAATCAAATTCTAGAGTCGATCATATTTGAAAAAGCTAATCTTAAAAATTCATACTGTGGTGTGCCCTATGTACAAATGCGCGGCAAATTTGAAATGCTCAAAATGCTTGATTATCATACTTTATTTCAATTATAACTTGAAAATGATAAATTTTAAAGGATATTGAACCAAAATTTGTCCCGTTGGAACGGTGTTCCAATCAAAAATTGGGCCAGAGTTGAAATGGGAGAGATTTATAGTTTATCTCTATGTTAAGTACTTAGTGGCGATTTCATGATAATATTCGTGATAATAACAATTATATGGTCTACAAAAATAGCAATGACATATAAACGTCTATTCAAAATAAAACCATTTAAAACCTTGTCGATTCAAGATATATAATTTATTACACGCGTTCTTTTTTGATGATATTAATTCAACACAATGATTTTTCTATAGTGTGACGATTATTTAACCGTACATTCAAAATCAAATCATTTCAAACTTTTTCGATTCATAAACATATCAATTAAAATGATTGTCGTTTGAAACAAATGACTTTTCAACATTATGATGATTCTATTCAATGTTTTTCGAACTTTTGCTATGCATCCTATTTTTAGAATAAAAAAAAAAAATCCTACCATTGCTCATATAATATTCTTCGATAAGTATAAGTATATAACAGCAATGACAAGATTATTTACCACCATCGTAATAGTACAGTGAGTCATGAAGGAAACGCGTTTTATTCCATTTGTGGTGTGCGTATGCATACATATGTGTATGTACTAAGAAAATATAAAGATACCGATTGTTCGCCTTTCGTGTTTTCTAATGTAAAATTCTGTTCACTTATCTTCGTTTTAACAGTATATATTTTATTATACATGTATTTTTTCACATGCCGATAACGCGTTGTAATCGAATGTATTTTTATTTTTAATATTTTTGATTTGTAGCTCATGTGAAAATCACCTTGCCTAATGCACATTTGTTTATATTCAAGTATGTATATTGTATATGTATTACGTGTAAAAATAATCCCACTTGTATATTTTATTGTATATATATGACGATCAACTTGAATGTGTGTTTAGTGATGTCATCTACATTCTCGGTGTATATATTATGCTAATACTCAGCCAAACGTCATCACGAAGTCCATTGTACACTTTGTGTTCGTAAATTCACCAAAACACGACTGTATATGTTCAATCAGTGTTTCTTTGCTACATTTTGAGTTAAGAAAGTTTTCATTGTTATTTCCAAAAATATATATTATAATGTTTTAGGTATAAAATTCGCAATTTTATTTAGCACACGGTAAACGAATCTTACCACGAAGTTTTCGTACAATATCATAGATATGGATTAAATGCAAATGGTTAATACGTTAGATATTGGTGATAACTGATAAGCGTATATATATTTTTTTACTTATATATATATATATATATATATAAAATATAATATATATAATATTACTGTCTTTATAACAATGCAACTACTACACGTCATCTGATATTCTAACATCTATATGACTATATATTATATACCCAATTACTTTTACATGATATAAATATATAGATGTCAAATACAGAAATATGACGTTTAATGGCTGTAACATAAAAAAAAATAAATACCTATAAGTAATTTAAAGTAATTTTTACATAATAAACTGAAAACTTGGTTAATTTATATTTTCTATATTGTAGCCATTCGACTACTTAAAATATAAATATACAAATAAATATCCTTGTACACAATATATATAACATTCTTATTAAAATTTTTCCAAGTAGTTTTAAACGGGTTTTTTTTTTTCTCAAAGTTCATTAATGGACGCAAAAACTTCCAAGTTTCGTAGAAAGGTTTTTTATTCCCAATATTTTAGTACTTAACTATAAATACTCAGGATACCAGGCTACTTTATTTCTATGTAGGTTTGTGTCATTATTAATTTATAAACGTATCCCTTTTTTTATATTATGTTTCAATTTTAATTTGCTGGTATTTTGTTTGTATATTTAAAGCTTATATGTAGTAATATGTATAATTAATTTTATAATTGAATCTCCGCACAAATATTCCCATGTATAATTAAATTAAATTGAATGTATAATTTTGATCAATTTTCTACTCACTTAATAGTTAATTTTACATTTATACCAAGCTGAATAATTTTTTTTTTTTAAACTAAACTCGTTGGTAGTTTTATTTTTAAATACACATTATATATATTCATTAAATGTTGTAGGTATACTAAAATGTTTCTGTTTATTTTCCGACAAAATGCAATTTCATTTAAAGAATCGAGTATTATAAGTAGGTATCTTATACATTTTTTGAATTACTTGATTGTAAAAAAAAAAATATTCATTTTAATTACTATAACACTCTATTTGCAAAAATAATATATTTATTTTAATTTCTGCGTTTAATTCAAAACAAATTTAATTTCTTTAAACATCTTAACTCGTAACTTTTTTGTATAAAACAAAATTCTTTTGTACAAATAACAATTCGTATTTTTTTCAATTATACATTACCAATATATAAAACAACTGCAGGATACGAATAATTCGTACATGCGTCTGTCTTTTATTGCTCTGTTCGAAGCTGCCTTATCCATACTGAAAACAATGCCACAAATTCGTTTTGTTCGCCAAAAGAAAAAAAAGGTCTATATATAATATATATACCTATATAGAAAGCGCTTGTATATCCGTTTGTTGTTTTAAGAATACTTTGTTGACTTAATTATTCACTATTGTATTTAGGTATATGTTAATAATATAATATATACATTGCAAGTTTAGAACTGCACTCATATAATTTGTAAGGTAGGTATGTATATATACTTTCAAACAATTACTAACGCAATACGCTATATACAAGTAAATGCACATTTTACGTTGGTAGAATTATATTAAAAATAATTACCAACACGAATGAAAAATGCCCATGTTTGTATATTTTCTATTAAAATGAAATCAATCATCACTCCGGAAATTGTACATATTATGTTTGACATCAAATAGTAAATAAATCAATTAAATACGTTTGATTTGAATATTGTTGAACAATTAATAATAATTTATACAATAAACTAGTTTTTCCGTGTTTATTTTTTCTTGGATAATAAAATAAAAAGTCATAATATAGTGTGTAATATATAGGTATGTCCCAGAATGTTTGCGAAGAATACGTCGCGTCGCCCGTTGAGAGGATTGAGTAGAACAACATCATAAAAGATAAGCCTATTTTGTTTTGTTGAAACCGATCAAAACTCTTTGTTATAGGAGTCGGGAGTATAAATATTTATGTTATTTAACTTTTAGTAATTGGATATTCTACATAGAGCGCATGTGTTGGCCATCGTGAGCTAGCTAGACTACGTGTATTATTGCAGGAGAAGAATCACCCTGTGTACACACATTCAATGAAATATGTCAACCTATATAAAAGTACCTATAGCTATACACTTGCTGCATTTATATACATTTACGTATACATGTGCGTGTTTATATTGTATTTTTGCGGGGATATACCAATATACGTTTAAACCGAGGCTTTTTAAAGTAGATGATAGGAATAAAAAAAGAAAAATTTACATGAAACGACAGGTATATAATAATATAAGGAAAGACGGGTTATGGCCAGGTATTATACTGAGCGTTTGCCGTTTATATTAAACGAGTTAATTTAGATTTTCTGAGGGGAAAAAAAACAAAAAGACGTTGGCGAGGACACGCATATCGTTGCATTTGACACGCACATCCAATCGTCCTGGTTTGAAATTTTCATTCGGTTGGGTCGGTATACCGAAAAGACAAATCCGAAATATTTCGCATATTGTTGTTATTATATACATGGAATAATATAGATACCTATACATATTATTATTATATTATGCCCCTAATATATACGTTGCTGTTTCTACTCGCACAAATAACATCCATTCGACATGGCCTGTAATATTTTTTTTTATTTAACAATAGCCGTCCACGCGATAATATAGGAATGTAATTCGATATTATAATTATTATTATTGTCGTATATACGGACAAATATATTTATGAACTCCTACAGTATTAACTTTTATTTCATACACACGGACGTTTATTATCTTCTTCGCGAGCGCATTATTTCCTATTAAAATAACGTCGTGGTTTTATAATATCTAATACTTCGTGTATTATATTGTGTTCCGCGTTATAATAAATGATTCTCGTCAGCCCATTCGATTCGGTTCAACGCGCATTCGAATTCTCTTCCCCCGTATATCTGTTCTTCAGTAAATTATTATTATTGTATACCGCGGGATCGTAATATACATAATATATATATTTTACGGCGCGCATATTAATGAATGCAGTTTATGCCGCCAAACAATAGAAAAATTATACCCTTTGTGCACATTTGTTATCACGCATTACCTATAAATATTATATAGACTTAGGCGTACCTATGCACCTTCGCCTTTGAATTATTTGTATTGAGCTGTAACTGCATTTATCGGTTTTAAGTCGAGTTTGAAGGCACATAATTGATAATATAAAATGTAGTGGTATTTGTTCTTTACAATCTATTGTTTATTTTTATTTTTTCAAAACATAACACGCTAAAAGCGAAATCGTAACATTTACCTCAAAATCCAATTGAATTCCTCCGGTTGTATACTACACCATCCCGTAGTGTTTTCGTAACCATATAAAACTACTATATGTATATTGTATATAATGGCAGTTGGCCAATTTTTATTCCCTTCGCTCCGGCGTTTTCTTCGATTACCAGGTTCTATTAGTATCTAATGAAATGTTTTCCGCCTCGAAAATATTTTACTTGCCGATTTCATTACATTAATTGAATTCTTTACAATGCCTATTAAAACATTGGTTTTTGTTTCTAGCCCTAGAATATTTTCTCGGTGATTTTTACAACTTATAAAATCGATTTTTTTTTTTTTGTGCATTTTTTCACGACTAAATGTCAAATAATAATAATAATAATAATAACCCCATTTTGAAAATTTTTGATGTTCCGCTGTCACACGATGACGGGTCAGTTAATTTCCCTCACTAAAGTTCATGTGAAGTAGTGAATGGTATATTATATTTTCCAAAATTAAAAAAGAATCGTATTTGGGGAGGAGGGGGGGGTCGAGTTTGCCACGATAATAATAGATTTATCGTTCACGTTGTTTGTACAGTATTTATAGTTTATACCCTCGCCTCGTCTTGCTTTTATTGCGGACAAGCCGGTCACGTTTGTCGTTCAAAAAACGGTGCGTTGTGAATATCGATGAGTTTCGGCGGAAATGCCGGAGCATTTCAATTTGGCGTATCGGACGCTTTTATTGAGACCATAAGGTTTTTGGCGGGAGGAAGAGCGGTAGAGGACACTACTATAATATAGTGTTTCAAAATGACCTTGTCGTATATATGAATGATATTCAGGAAAATCTACGAAAAACTTGTTCCGTGTAATAACAATAAGTCTTTTGAAACTATTGTACGACTATTATATACTTATATACGTTTATATATATATATATATGTATGTTTATTTAGGAAAACATAATATTTTCGTAATCTAAGTAATTTTTATTCATTTGTTTTTTTGCCAAAAAACTAACCAAGATGTTGATTTGATAATCATATTTATGAATTCGTTTTGAGATACGAGTAGAATAACAAAAATGGTATCTGAAGCTTATTTAAGGGGGGGGGCGAATAGGGATAATTGAGAAATAAAAGGTTAATACCTATTCAAAATCAAATTTATATTCCATAAATAATGATAAAAAAGCTCCAGAGAGAGGGTGATCGCCACGTCACCCTCCCCACCCTAAAATCCGCTACTGAGTTAATATCGTTTTCATAATTATCATAATTTTTCTATTGGATAATATTTTAGAATGCATTCTAAATATCTTATGTTATATGTTATTATTGTATAGAGCTCGTTTTTACTGCGACAGGTATAAACTATAAAGCCGGAGTTCATACCACACAATATTATATCCGGTAGCCACGGTTAAGTTGGATTAATCATGATAAATTTGAATAAAATATTTTTCTTTAGTATGTTTTAAAATGTTGACTTTGGAAAACTTTTCAAAAATGTCAAAGAAATTTATTTATTTATTTATTGTACACTATACGTTAAATCTGAGATCAGAATTGTGACTATCGAATAATTACTATTGTGTAACTATATTATAATGGTTTTACTATTAAAATTTCACACTAGAAAAAACGTGTTAAAATGGTTATTCCCTCATAATTCCGAAAATAATAGATCTAAAAACTTCAAATTTTCACAGAATATTATATTTTATTTGAAAAATATTTTTATTGTATAATATAGATAAATTTTAATACATAATTTTAATCATTAATGTGTTTTAAATTTAATGAGGCACCATTTAGTCTTCCCCGCAGGTCCTATGGAATTCCACCTGTATGTATTTAAGACTAGTATTAAAAGATTAAAAGAAAATTATTATTCTTAAATGCTCTACTTTTAAAATACATTCTAAACGAAAATATAGAAAATTAGTAATATAATATTATCGCCGTAATTTGATCCCTTGGAACTTGTAAATATCTCACGACGAGTCATATTTCGAAATAGGTAACAATAATAAGTATAACAATATTTGTTAACAATATATTAATTGTACTTAAATATAATATATATATATATATATATATATACTGTAGATTGGTGGATAATACGAGTATATTGTATAGAATTTTTGAGTACGTATATAAAAACAGGACGAAACCGGACTCTTCTGTGTGTTTTTTTATGATGTTCGACTATCTCTTATGGTTAAATTAACCCGATCCGATGGATGTTTAGTTTTACCATTGTCCACACCTTTTTACTGCCCTCCGTTTGAGTGTCTCTCAAAACATGTATATGTCCCAAGAGTAATTCAATCCCATTTATCCCAGCGTTCGACGATTATACTCCAACAATCAGTGACGTATCCAGAAAATTTCATTAGGAAAAAGCGCATCCGAGCATGCAATCTATATAAAAATATTATTTAAATAATAAAGTTTATATTTTTGTTTTATGAGTATAAATTATATTGATTATAGTACGATAAAACTTTAGTGATATAAATGTGCAATTTTACATTTTTTAAATATCCCTCGAATATGAATGCAACTGAATAAAACTGCCAACGATATCATTTTCGACAATATTTTTCCAATAGTTCATCGAGCGAATAAATAAAAGAAGTATAAAATGTGTTAAAAATCGTATTATATGGCCATAACTCAATATAATAAATCGACACGCATGGCGTGTAAAACTGATATAGAAACCTAGGGGTGGTGAGATTACGTATTAATATATAGGTTAGGTGTTGTGTATTTATCCGTGTAGACCAAAAAGATGAAAAAATATGACGATTTCATTGATATGTAATTGAATGAAAACAAAACGTAAAAATAAAGCCAATGTTTCGATGGGATAAAAGAACGTCTGAATGGTTTTTCGCTTTTGTTGCGCAAATGTCGGTATTAAAATAATATAATAAGAGACATCTGCGTCGTTCATATTTTATTTAACTATATACAAAGACTACAAACACTATAATATAATACATTTCAAATATTTTATTTTCTTAAAAAATTATATTGTGAATCGTACAGTATTTGTTTAAGAACTTAAAATATATCTATTACTTTTATATTGAAATTTATACTATTGCAGAAAGCCATTACTTTTAAAATTACAATTTAAATTTATTTTATTTTTTTCAATGTTTTCTAACTATTGACCTAGAAAACAGTTATGGTTATGAGAAAAAAAGGACTATTTACTTTGTTTGTAACATAAAAACCTTTGAAATTTTTATTTAATGAAATTATCAAAATATGCAAAAATATATTTTATAAAAATAGTTGCATTTCTTGTTATTCTGTGAATAATTTTAAAAAGGCTAAAGTTAGAATGTTTCTCTCTCCAATTCTCTTAACCGTCTGTGTTTACGCTTTCTTAATTAAAAACCTTCATTCTATGATAAGTTTGAAGCTCGATCCAAGCTGTGACGGAAATCTACCCTTGTAGGTATAGTGTCATCAGAGCTAAACATCATGGTTTCAACAAAATACTCGGCATTTTTTAATTTCAATTTTAATTCGGGTTTATATATAAAATTTGTAATATATAATTTTTCTTTGGATGATGAATAATTTTAAAAATGGACTTTATTTATTATTATTATTAACTGAAAATTCACAATTTCATTGGTTTGATATCATTTAAGTACTATCTATTTTCTTTTCTACTTAATTTTATATATCTATTTAATAACAGTTTAAAAAGAGTTTAATCGTAGATATTTTTAAATGTGGTATAAAATATATTCAATTATTATCGATAACATAATGATTTTATTTGATGGGGAGGAAAATGATAGTATTTATACGCATATCATAATAATTTAATTTTATTGGATTCGAACAATTAAGCTCAAATCATTCATTAATAATTACAACGCAGAATGTAGAAAACTACAAAATAATTTAATAATTAATTTTGAAATCGTAACTGTTCCTTTAATGTTAAAAATTAATTTTGATTATCAGAGTAAACTTTGAAAACGAACTAAAATTACTGTATTTACCTACATTTTTCTTTTTAAATCGATACTTCATTATTGTATCGTAATATGTCTATTGACTATTGTCTTTATATTATACGTTGTTTCAATATTTGTTATGAGAATCTGTGTACCTATGGTATAAACAAATTGGTTTAGGCATTATGAATAGACGATATAAATATTTTATATTTGTTTCCTTGCTTTCTTTATTTCGCCAGGAAACTGTAGGATTACTCGTTTAACGACTTATTTATAGTAGGTAAATATACAATAAGCTTTTCAAATAACTATCGTATCATATTATATGTGTTGGTAACATGTGCGTTTTATTTAATACAAAAACTTATATGGTACGAGTTATAAAAAGACTAGGTTAGATTGACGTCGGACTCCTCGATTATTTTGTTTATATATGTGTTCAATTATTTGATTTGAAAATAGTATCTTATATGGTACGATTCACAAGTTATTTTGCTTTTACCAATTAATATTAACAAAAGTTTTGCTTTGTTTTAATGACAAAGTATAATTTTAAGCACAATATATGTAAGTAAAGTATGATAAATAATTTAAATGATTTAAATTGTGCACATCTAATCATTTTACACCGTATACGGGAATATAGGTAAATTTGAACAGTTGTCAATCTCTATCATATACCATATTATATATTTACAATTTATACGTTTGTACATCTGTTGTGTACTCGAATAATACATATATATACTTACATCGTATTTCACGCACGGTCAACGTCATTTTGTAGCCGATCACGGTCCTATAACAATCGACATATATATACAAAACTGTATACATTTATTATTATCCAAGAATGTTAGCGCAAGAGATTTATGCCGTTTTTGCGGTAAGCTTTGACAATTTATGATTAAATTATAATATTATCAATATATCGTTGTTATATTCAAAATAATTAAAACATTAGAGTAATAAATAATATATTACAACAATCTTATTAAGGTAATTTCTTTTTAAATATACAAAATATACGTAGGTATATAAAAATCCATCTAAACCAAATCTCAATGTTGGGATTTTTAAAAAATAATGAACCATAACTATTTTACTAATCATGACACACTGTTTCATAAATAATTGATTCATTTTTGTTTGATTTTAATTAATAAATATTTTAGTACCTACCTATCCGTATGTTTGATTCAACTATTTTCGCATTACTAATTTATTACTTGTTTGCAGTGTTACAAGAATAATATTGAAATTTCAATACGTTCAACTTCAGTTAAAACATACCTATATATATTATTATAAGTTTTGACTTCTTTCTGACTCTGTTAAATTCGTGGTTCCTTTTTGTATTTTTCTTCTTCCTGTTTAAAAATCTACCAACGCTTCTAAATTTTCGACATTTATAATTTAAAAAAATAAACCTATAACAAATTCTATGGCCAATGCCAATGAGGACAATTATAACTAAACTCATTAACTTTTAATGAACTCGATTTTTTGTGGTACGGCTTTTAAATGATTAATTTTATTATGATTTATCTAAAGTTATGTGGAGTATAGTTTTAAATTTTTAGATAAATTTCCAACGACTTTAAAATTATAAATGCAAATTTCAAGTTTTGAATAGAAATAATTGTCTAATTAAATATTATAACAGTTAAAAAAAACATAAAAGCAGCAATTCTATTTTAATAGATAATAGGAGTGTATATAGTTGTATCTATGTATATAGTTTAATAAAGTTTTAAACATTTATGTATTCATTAGTGAATTTACTCCGTTAAAAAAATGTATTATAATACAACGATTTATCATCACTTAAAAATGTAAAATGACAGTTATCTTTTATACACATTCGTCCTATATAGTGGTATACTGAGTATAACTGTTTTTTGTTTTTAATATTGTAAACTTCAAAACACTGTATCAATAATTTTCATAACTCCGGAATAAAATATGTGTAGGTATACGGTTTTAAATTTTTACACATTTTATTCCTATATTATTAACGGATTTAATATGGGAAACCATAAAATAGTGTGTGTATAGTGTATAATTTATTAGCATAGGAATTATACTAAAAAAAAAAAAAAACTGTTTAGAAATTAATAAAATCGATAGTCACTGGTGGCTGCCCCAAATGTATGATAACAACTTGTTTTTAGACACGTCATAAAATATCAATATTGACGGTGACGAACAAATACATGATATTACCTATATATTATTATGTATTATGATATTCTCACTATTTCGAATAATTTTTCGTACTTTTTTTAATAAAAGTTTTCACTGCTTCGTTTTTATAGCCTTATGTTTTACCACTGAATAAATAACGTAACCATGTTTTCGCATTTCTTGTCTTTGATTATTGGAGTATATATTATCTCGCTTTCTCTTTCTTTTTTATGGCTCTTTTATTGTCGTATAATAAACTTTTTGGGACTTAAATTGCACGTATATCCTTCCCTCACTATATAAATCTACGTGAATAATATTTATGATCATACTGTAATTAATGTAAACGAATATATTACCCTTGTACTCGTTTTTTTTTTTTTTTTTTTTAAATACAATTCGGCGTGTATAAAAACAAGCAGTTTAAACGTTGTAAACACTGTTTTCCTATATACCAGATGGTAAAATAAACTCTACAATAAAAAATGTTGTCTACATTAACAAAATAATTAAATAAAGATAATTAAATCAAAATAAAATGAATAATTCGAAAAAGTTGTAAAGAAAAAAAATGGCCAATATGTATATTGAAATCCGTAATTTTTTCGAAATAGGTAAGATTTTTTATTGTAAAATCATTGGCGTAATTGATCGTTATTGTCTTCAGTAGGGTATCCATTGCAATTCGGTAAAGCGGAAAAGACGACGAATCTTTCGTCTGTCACTTATTGTTGTTGTTGTAGGCGGTGGTGATCTGCAACCGCTTGTCGGCGGTCTCGGCGGTAGATCAACTGGACGTGGTCGGTCCCAAAGGTGTGTTTGAAAAGTCCGTTTTGGACATGATGGCTAATGAACGTGACATGACCAGGGACGTGGCGGAAACGTTGATGGCGGCCGGGATGATGTCGGGGGACGGTCGACCCCTGGACGAAGAAGCTGGACAGAGCGCTGCGTGCCATGGACCAGATCCAGAGGACCGCGGCCGACTTGTTCGACACTACCTACGACGACTTTCTGGACCTGTATCCGGCCTGGCGCATGTACATCCTGTGCCAGGACCCGGAACAACGGGAGTGGCTGTTCCGTGACTACCAGAAGTTGTTAAACAGGTTCATAAAAGGCCAGGCGGCGCTGATCGAGGAATTGGGATTACTCGTCGCTCTCGAAAAAGTGCTATTACCGTCCAACGTGTACGCCGACCCGCACGGCAGGATCAAGCCCTCGAACGACACAGCGGAGGTACTCGACAACTTTTGATAACGGATGTGATGTCGCAGCAGCTGTGTACATATATATTTTTTTTTTTTTTTTAAACATTATTTACCTAACCTATAATACTGGTTGTGTACGGGTTTTTATTGGAATGAAACGTTATGTTATTTTACCTCGTGTTAACAGTATATTGTCTAATAGTATAAATATATAATATATATTGAATTATATATAAGCGAGTAATGTACTCGTCCGTCATATCATCTCTCTTCACATGTGTGTGCAAATAGCTTTCTGATGCCTTTTTTTTTTTATTCATTAAAAACAAATTTTTATTCCTGTACCTAAATATGTATAAACGGATTTTGGTAAATAATGGAATTTCGTAAAATTACTTCCCGCCTCCTATACTGTTTAATAATATATAAACGTCCTTATTCTGTGTCTCTGTAATTTATTATTTGGCAGCGTAGGTATACGCACGTCATCCAAAACGAAAATCTTAAGTATTTTCCTCGCTTAATTATTATCCTGCTTGTAAGTGAATAATAACCATTTTTTTTTAATACTATTTCACTAAACCCGTTAAATTTTTCAAACTCTTTTTTCGAGAAAATACTAATTATTCTTTTATTACTTTTACAAACTTTTCGTCAACTGCTGCGTTATAAGGAAAAGAAGAAGTGATTCAACTTACTGGCGTTTCGGGTGTCACTGCGGAGAAGATTTATGAGACTGCGGCAGCGAGGAAAAAACACGTCATCCTAATAATAAACACGGGTACCAGCTTCTTGTACCTATAACGTATATTATATATAGTCGAAAACGACAAATATTTGCACTAATTTTGGCAAGGGTTTTTTTTTTAATTAAGTCGAGACTTTATATTTACCATTTTAGGTACATCACTATATTATAGCATTTGGATAACAGTCTAGATCATATAGAACTGTCGTTTTTTATATTGTTTCAATATAAAAATAAAAACCCATTATTTTAATCCACATCTCGTTCCTACGTATTATTATTATTTATGTGCGAGTGTTTTTCTGCCAATTTACCTAATCGTGTCACGCGTATTAAACGCACACTATAATATTATATACATCATACACGTATCCCGTTCGGATTTGTCGTACCGTAAATAATAATGCGTACGACCCGTGTGAACAAATACTGACGACGAAAAGCTACACTGCGCGACGAACGGCTGCCAACGGAAGAACAGACGGTCAGACGCTTCAGGGACGTCTCGTTTTTATACTAAATAGGGGAAAAAACGAAAACTTCCTGTCGTTTTTCTATACATATTATATATTCCAGTTAACCAATTATACAGGGTGTATCGAGTTTTAACGTCAAAACTATGGAAATGAACTAGCATGTATCTATTATATACTATAATGTATTTTGACTTTGTGTTTTGTCGAAATCGGGCCTTGTGGATTTTCCCTTAACTACAAGTATTTAACTCCATTTCGAATTTATTGCAAAATAAATATGTAAAAAGCAAAATTAATCGACCACATTTTTTTGAGTCGCAAATTTTTTTCTTTTTTGAGCGAGTCCGTAAAATTAGATATATTTTGTACCGACAAAACACTTGTAGTGAAATCCATTTTTCATGTGTAAATATTACCGGAACATCCATTGAATATCCGATTTCGACAAGACACTAAAAAACTAGGCTCTGCTCTACAACATTTTTGTTGATAAAACCTAATACACTGTATATATTTGCAGATTTATATTTGCACAAGTATCTAGCACATCCATCAGTATATGTGTAATGTACGTTTGATGGGCATATTATATATACATATATTATTATTATTTATAATATTATATTTAAATATATAAATAATATTGTTATAGTATTTAAAATTTACAAATTTCTCATTATCCGTCGTTCAAAGTTGCCATGTACAGTGTGTTTATATGTACAATAAAAAAAAATTATTTTCATATATGTATATGTAGAACCGAAGGAAAGAAAGGGTGTTAGGGGGTCGTGAAGACCCCTCACTCGGAAAATTATTTGGCACAAGTCAGCCTGGCAATTATTCGGCAAAGTCGGTTAGTTGGAAAACTTAATAACCTTTTTTTTCTGCTTATTAAGTGGATAAAAAATAATTAGTGGTAATTTTTTAATTATTTAATAAATGCATATTAGATTGTCGGAAAATTACAATTATAATTTATTTAAAGACTTCAGATAATAATATTTTAAATTATAAATATGTATTATTAGTAGGCCGTGGAAAAATTTCAATATTACTTAATATAGATATTATAAATTTATAATGAATGTATTATTTAAAAAAATAATTGTCAATCTTTACCTTTCGATCCATTAATAATATTATATTAATATTGTACACCCGCACAATATTATGTTTCGTGCAAATAAACTTCGGTCGGTAACATAGATAAAAATATATACTTGTAAAAGTGATAATTTTATTACTTGAATAATATTTAAGGCGGAAATTCATAATTTGAAAAACGTCTCGGTTAAAAAAACCTAGAGAAGATGTCAAACGATCTGAAGTTCTTTACAGAATTAAAATCGGATAAGCCAAAATTTCACAATTTTGTCATAACGAAAGCATTTTTTTATTCAAGTAATTATATATTACAGAGATTTATATAGATATTGCCTATATTCAACTCCTTAGAAATAGTCACTCTTACAGTTCAATTCTTATAGAATACGCTGATTTCATATAAAAATATAAGATTTGAGTGTATATTTTTGGGACCTTTTTGAAAAATTGTATATTGTATTAAATAAAATTGCATATTGTAGAATCTTTATGTGCCAGGCCGACACTCGAGGTAAACAAGCATAGGTATATTATAAGATATAATATAATAAAATAAACTGTAAATGCACCATTTCCCTCATAGTCATTGGTAATTAAGTTCAAATTTAAAAATATGCACTACAGAAAATCAGAATCGCAAATCTCGATGTATAACTAGTAGGTACTCCTGACAATTATTCCACATCGAACGCCGACGGAATACTAAAATTGTATGTACGCATTTTCCCTTCTAGGCTTTGGCCATTATAGTAATAACTTTGTCGTTATAAACGATATTTTTATGTTTATGATCATGTAAGAAATAGTGAACGTATATACAATATACATGTATATGTATATATAATATACATACATATATAAATTATAAGTACCTAGTTTTAACATTTTGAAATATTTCAATTGGATGTAAAATGCGAAATATTGAAAAAAAAAAAACTCTTATCCTTCCAACTATGTATTAAACATCAAAAACATACGCATATTTTTCATTCGATCCAAGTACACTATATACTACTATAAATTATTAGTTATTGGTGTTAGAAAATCAGAAAATTTAGCCGCATTGTTACTATGACACAATAGTGATATAAGATGTTTAAACTTGTACTTAAAAATCTAAAATGAATAAATTACAGTACGACTCACAAAAATATGTGGATGGCATTAACATTTAGCGCACTGAGTGGTTTAGTGGTTATATCTCTTAAAAACCGTGATTCTCGAATGACTCAATTTATGCCGTGCTATCGCGTTCATTCTAAGAATTTGTCGACAGTCGTCAGTGGCTAATATATTAGAAAAATTTACCAATCTCTACTGAGATATTGTCATGAGACACACTAATATCATCCTCGCTGTTTCGTGAACTATATTATGGTAAATATTTTTTATTACATGATTGAATTCTAGTAATATATAGGTAGGTAATAAAATCTTTCAAGGAAAGCGAGAAAAAAATTTTATAAGTCGTCATTATTAAGCGCAAGTTGTCAATTTCATACTTCACGACCCCTCACAAATATTACTTAGCGTCGGCTCTGTGTATATGCAATAATGCAACTTTTTTCAAATGGTATATACACCATTTTTACTAACTACATATTATTATTTATTTATTTTTATAAATTTCACCGGTTGAATAAATTCAAAAGTAACAATGTATCGATCATTGAAATTCATAACAAAATAAAAAAAATATTGTTGGTCAAATATATCTACAATTAGAAAAAAAGAATTGAATTGGGCATGTGCGAAATTAATTTACTTAAAATGTGGAAGTTTATAGGTATTAAAAATTTGAACTGTAAGAAATTATTACGACAAAAAAAACCGAATGTGAAACCAAACGAATTCGCAGAAAGTAATTGAGTGTTTTTCGTGTGCTTTTCGTAAATACGCTGTATGTTCTCTTACGTTGAAGGATAATCGACAAACTACGCGTCAGTATTTGCATTTTTTCATGTTAATTTAGCGGTTTTTTTTTAGTTCTCGCAAAACTCATTTCTGTCGTTATTTTATTTTTCCGTTTTTGATTTATTATTTAAATGAGCAAATTTACATGTGCAAAAAAAAATGAACATGACATCATAATAATAATATTTGCATTTCGACAAACAATTATATTTTTAAATAATTAGTTATAGAGGTGTATACTTATATTTTACGTTTCGGCGGGACTCATTTTATTTACCTGTTCGTGGCAATTTCGTATTGATTTTATAGACTGTGTGTTTGATGTTTTAAAACGAAACCCCTCTCCCCCTCATACATTCTCTTGTATGTGATAAGTATAAACATTTGATTGAAGTACCTATATAAGTGACTGGCCCATATTTTTTTTTATTACGTTCAAATCGTTTGACAGACTCGCACACGCATGTTACTTTCCTTGTAAATATTGATTTTTAGAGTTGTTCTTTTCTTGATTAATATATCATCTGCTTTATAGTCGTTTTTTCAGTAGAATGTAGATTATTTTTTTTTATTGATCTTTGGTACAACTCATCTGCAAAGTCTATGAATTACAATTACTTATAAACTATATTACAATTGGTTGCGTATTTACAATGGATTTCTTATAATTATTAATACATTATATTTTATTCATTAAATTGTTTAAGTTTAGAAAGTTAAGAATTTTCTGGTTTGGGTCCAAGTGTATTGTCGAGGCTTTCGGTGATGCTAATATTTAGCCGGTTCTATTCGTATCGTTGACATTCCGTTAGTAGATGTTTAAATGTAAGCATGGTACCACATGCTTCACATACTAGTAGTGGTTCTTCTTTTGCCATGAAAAACCAATGGGTTAGTTTTGTATGTCCGATTATGGTATACAATATTACCAATTGAATGACTTCTTTCATCTGATTTGCACAAATAACCATTACATAATAATAATAATAATAATAAAAAAAATATGATTTTTGAGTGATCACTTTTGACAGAGGACCTACTTCAAACTTTTTTTTTCTTTCGCCCTAGAATGAATCGAATATAATTGCAAATTTGTGTACGATCCGATAATAATGGTTATATTATATAATATTATGTCGTAAACGCGATAAGAATTTTACGTTCTCTTTAATGATTTTACATGAAGAGTTTACGATCAAACGACAAATCTATATAAGCGTTATGTGTGAATAAAATATAAATTTTCCTGTACGGTGGAAACTTGTTTCCCTCCAAAGTTTACACACGCAAATTTCGATGTATAACTAGCAGGTACTCCTGACAATTATTCCACATCGAACGCCGACGGAATACTAAAATTGTATGTACTTACGCATTTTCCCTTCTAGGCTTTGGCCATTATAGTAATAACTTTGTCGTTATAAACGATATTTTTATGTTTATGATCATGTAAGAAATAATGAACGCATATACAATATACATGCATATGTATATGTAATATACATACATATATAAATTATAAGTACCTAGTTTTAACATTTTGAAATATTTCAATTGGATGTAAAATGCGAAATATTAAAAAAAAAACTCTTATCCTTCCAGCTATGTATTAAACATCCAAAACATATACGCATATTTTTCATTCGATCCAAGTACACTATATACTACTATAAATTATTAGTTATTGGTGTTAGAAAATCAGAAAATAACTCAATCGTTTTATTTCCATGATAATAATATTATGGCATATTATATGTTATAAAAGTACTTTTGAAAATTGAATATTTTCATTTCAGTCAATACGTCGCTCTTATATACAGGTTGTTAACATTGCAACATATTTGATCAAATAATTTATGTACCTAATAATGTAAAAAAAAAGATAGAGACATAATCAACGGAGTTGATTAAATATGCATGGGATAATGGGCTTGTATACGAGTACACGCAGTACTTCAACGGCGTGATTTTTTTTTTTTTTTTTTAATTTGAAATAACAAAAAGCTAATAAAACTTCGAAATTTACGAAAACGCTGGATTATTTAGGTAGGTTTTACCTCGTTTTCACGGAATACGTTTCTTCAATACATATTTTTTGCTCGAAATATAGGATGGAATACAACTGTGTGTGATTATTATTACTTGTATGCAATGAACAAACGATTATAATTATTACTGAATCGTAGTTTTTCCAAAAGAGTGTTTTGCTTATATAATAGTGACCACAGTAGTGGATGCTTATCAACGTGTGACGCGTTGATGTTTACACGCAGTGAGCCAGATAAAAGCAATATTTTGAACGTTTGTTATATATACAAAAACTAAGATGGATAAAATTAATTTTACCGCAGAAAAAAAAAAAGACATTAAAAATAAAAATAGTTTATTTTAACCTATTTTAATAATAATTAATAACTGCGGCCGTCGTTATTTCTTGCAGACGATTTCTAAAGGCCGTTCTTATTAGTCGTTAATCGCTTTCCTGGTCATTCGGCGGCGAAGAGATTTTGCTGTGAAATCTTGGATATCGCATTTTTTTTTTCTGGCAAAATTGGCATTTCCTTCGATTCAACTCGTCACCGTTAGGAAAAAATCGTAAATAAATAAGAGTGCTGAAATGAGGCGGTCGGGAACGCACGACCTGCACAGACGACGGCATATTATTGACGACTTAAAACTATATATAAGTGATTACCCGACAATGGATCCCTATCCCCGATTCTCTGGGGTTTCCGCACATCGGACAATGATTAATGCGATAGTTTTTGGACTCGTCCTGTATCTATACATACATTGTGTATACGGTTCCGTCGATGTTTGAAATCCTCTATGGCAATACGGCAGAATATCGCCATATAATAGTTACCGTTTGGTCGAAACAAAAAGCAATTATTATTAGCAGTAGTGGACTTTCCCCCACGTCTACGACCGTTGTCCGCCTACGCACCGCTCGTTGAATTATTACACCCCCGGGGACAACGACGGCGATACCGGCGGAAGAGCTCACGAACAGCAGTAACTGTATAATAATGCCCTAGGTGAAAGAGTGCAGAAAAGTTCTATATAAACCGTACTTATGTATATATATAAATGTATATATATATATATATATATATATATATGACATATTATACGTATATATATATACAAATAATGAAAAATTAACAGCGATTAATTATGTCGTCAAAAACGTACGCTGCAGCAGAAACGGCGGGTATATTTTGTTGACGGGACGCTTGTTGACAACCTCGTGCTCTGAAACGTGACGCCTGAGGACGGTATGTATCAGGGAGGGATATTTTTAATTATTTCGTTTTCGACCCACATATAAATAGTACAGGCGGTATATACCGCGTGTACACATATAGTATGTATCACGGTAGTGGTTGTATACAATTTAAATGGTATGTCGTGATAAAGTGTTAGCGTGGAGTATTGTGGTTGCGCAGTCAGGGATTGCAACATTTTTCCCGAACTCGATATGTCGAAAAACTAAATATCGATAATCGATATTTCAATTTTTTTTTTTTTTTTTTTAATTTCATTATTGAATAAAAAGATAGCGTTGTTGAAATGTAAAAATTGTCTACCTCATGAGCGTTGTGTCCAATTTAATAGTATACGATATAGTATTTGAGTACTATTGGTATATCGGTGTGAATTGATGCATTTGATACAATTACTGTAATTCGTCGATTTGTTGCTAGCAATATCTTTTATCTAACATATCACGGTAATTTTTGTAAAATTTAATTAGACCCTACATTGTTTTCTGTTACATTGATTTTAATCAGAATCGAGTATTTTTTTTTTTGTTACCATTTGATGTCTTAGTTGGTGCGTTATTGCATTAAGGTCGTTTTTTGATATTCCCAACACTTGTTTTTATTTTGTAGGCGTTTTTAAGTTTAAATTTTTGATACGTAAAATGCGAATACTCTTCCGTTTTCAGCTGTATACATTGGAAATTGTAGGCCTGTTATACAATTTGTGTGTACTATATCACCTACATCTAAGATAAATTGAACATAATCACATGTCACACCATTAAGATATTAATAAGATAAATATTAAGATATTCGCCTTAGTTTTTACTTTTTTCATTTTAGATTTAGGATTTAATTGCGTAAAAAAAATGTCTATATGAATGTAACATATTCATCATGTAAAGTTTTACAGTGGCTGTTTAAAATCATATTTGCACGAGAGCGTTTTATTTTATTGATTTACGTATTTTTTACTTGCCCAATAAATTATACCAGTAGTCGGTATAGTGTACATTATTTGAGTATTGTTATTAAAATAGTTATTTTAGTAAAAAAATATCGATATATTATTCTTGCCATCCTTAGTTGCGGTATTTTAATATAGTATGGTGCAGTAGCCGAGCTGTATATAGTATAATGTAATATTATACAGTCTTCGTAAATTTAAACCCCTGCCCCGTGTAGGTCTAGAAATTATTCATGTGAATATACCGAATGTGCGGAAAAATCGGAGTGCGTCGTCGCGTGTGTCGACAAGTCCTCGTCGCGACAGCATTCCTTTTTTTATTTTTTATTTATTTTTATTTAATTTCCCCGACTCGTTCGCGAAAATCGGGTCCGTTGATGATGAGCCCAGAGGAAACTTTTCACAACTGCCACGACCATATATACAGCTGCGCGACACACGCCCCCGCCCGAACGCGCATACATAGCAGTATTCCTCTCTTTACCTATATAAATACTGAACAAACGACGTTCCTAATATATAAGACCCCCAGCAGTAAATAATGCATGTTTTAATTACCTCGGTATTAAATATTTTATGACCGCCATTGCATCCGGGGTATATATATATATATTATATATTAGTATTATAGCTGTATCCTCTCCCCGATACAGTCTGAACAACGAACAATACGCACATTACGACTATAATATAATATATATATATAGTATAATAGGAGTATTATTTCGAGTTATAGGTATCGACTGAGACACACGCATTATATCATATTAAAGAGACGTTTATACACGTATATATATATACCTATATATATTATATTATATACTCGTATTTACACGAATTCTGGTTGTTGTTGTTGTTGTTGTCGTCTCTGCCTTACAGCGCACGAAACCCAACACGGCAAAATCGAATTTTGTCGAGTCAGATTTTTGGATATGCCGATCTTTTGGAAAATTTAATAAGGGTAACTATATATATATATATATATATATATGATAAATTTTGATTTTTATACGAAATATTTAAAGTTAGGGTTACCATATTTTTTATTTTGAAAAAACCGGGACGAAAATCAAATGATACTATAGTTTTAAGCAAAAGTTCTACAATTCAAATAGATAACAAATTTTTCTGAAAACTTGATTTAATCCCACACGTGATCCCATTTTTTTTTACTTTTTATTTATTTATTTTAAAATATTGTCAAAACTCGTTTGAATATTATTCTGTTATTATTATTGGGCCTTTACTAACTACTGTAAATGTGTAAAATGTCATCAATAACTTCCAAATTGTCCATTGTATAGTACTCAATATTCATTGATGAGTACACGTGCTCTACTGCTGTATTTGAATCAGGCCAAGTAAAAGAAAATTCAACGTCCATCTATATTATTTTTATATGAAGTTTATTGAAATGTATAAAAGATGATAAGTGATGATCAACGATCTTCGCGAATGACGTTTTTGCATTTGACATTTTGTTCTTTAAACATTTTTAATTTTTTTACCTATTAACATTACACATTTAATTTATAAATGTAGTTAAAATTTTTTTTTTTATAGAATTCCAAATAACAACTGCATATTTTGGAGTAAGTGTGTATAATGTCCATGCCTATGTGAAAATAGAAATGTGTTTCTGTCAATTTTATCATTTTCAAAAATGTTTTTCTCAAAAAAAAAAAAAAAAAAATTGAAAAATTTTAATATTAAATATCAATGTTGGATTCCGGGACAATTGGCTGTCCCGAAAGGCTTTTTCGGCACACCGGGGCACAACGCTCAAAACCGGTAGTGTCCCGGCTAAACCGGGACATATAGCAGCCCTATATTAAGTATTACGATATTTATACGATAAATGTTAACATTTAATTATGGAAAAAATAAACATAAAAGTTGTAGTAAAATAGTGAGAGTATCAATACCTGTATAATTATGTATCTAACGTGTACATCTAAAATATATATGGATTATAAAGTTGAACGTTTCTATAATATAAAGCAGATAAATTCCCAGACATTTAATATAAAGTGTTCCAAAACAAAAACGAGCTGGGGTTTCGAACTATAAGTTATCTTCCGGCGGGTCGTTTGAATTTATGCGTATATATAATATATATAGTAATAATAATAATAATAATATATAAGTGGACGGACGCCGTGCATTTTAAGCTGTCTATAATTTTGTTTGATTTAATATAAGCCTATAAAGTTTCGGGCGGTCGATTGGGAACTGTTGGGTTTAATACTATGAAAAGGGGCACTAGCCGGGCACACTAATGGTCTGCGGTGTCACGAGTTTATAGCGGCGAAAACATACTTTCGTACGTTCGCCGACGATTTATCACGAAATATCATTATATTTATACCGGAAAATGATTGTGTCTCGTCGTTATACATGCTCGTCGTTGAACGTGTTCCCAGATAGGTACTAATCGAATCTGTAAGATATTATCGCGCGTGTAATTTTTACTGAAAAAACGCACCCCTTATCTGGGCGTTCATTAAACGACATGTGTGTTTCAATAATGTTACGCCTCATATCATCATCTACACCGTACGCATAGCATATAGCGTAGTATATCAATTAAATATTAATTATGTTGTGATTTTTGTTTGTATATAGTTCCGTCCAATAACTTGTGGAGTGCAAGACTGAGACATCAAAGGCACCTGTTAGACAAGACACCGCACGCGGAACCGTACATATCCGATGACTACACGACGAATCCGGTTAGTGTACGAAATTGCTAATTTTGTTACCTATATTTAACAGCTGAACGTATATATGTGAGGAAAAGTTTTGAGTAAAGGTATTATTATATACCCGCTGAGAAAGTGAGAAGTTATATAATGTCGTAATTCGTAACCCTATATACACATCCACAAACTTAATCTTCCAATTTTATGCGATGACTGTAATATTAATAATATAATTACAGTTTTGAACATCGACTTATGCTTACGGATTTACATTTCAAAAGGGCGTACATAATTTCGTGTATCCATGTCAATTTTTAACTCGATTCGAGTGTGTGTACATATATATATATTATACATTGTATAAGGTATAATTGTAGGTAGTCATTTTGAATTACGATTCTGAATGTGGCTTACTTTTTATCGTCGTATTTGTATTTATTGGGTCTGTTCAATAAATATATATCATTAGATATTATATACATTTAAACATCTTCAATAATAATAACGAGAAAAAAATGGCTCTTCAATTTTTACCCGATGACAATAACATGCATTCAACGGATAGTAAATGGCGCTTGTCGCATCTATATCGGTTAAAATAAAACTTGGCAGCACGTATATATATATAGACGTAATATTGTGTATATCGGCCGTTTGCTTTCTTATTTTGAAACCATAATGATATACTTTTCTTCCAAAATTATCAATCTGTTCTTTCTTTTTATTATGTGAATGTTTGGATTGTTTCCAAGCTTACATTCGTGTTCCATTATATAATAATATATACGAGTACACATTATTTATTGTATATATAAACTCGTATCGGAAAAATACTATGTTTCAACATCAAATTTAAATGATACATTTAATGCAATTCCCGAAAATTAAAAAAAATTATAGATATTAATATTGAAAACATTTTATAAACTATCTGCAGTTATATACACATTTTTTTATTTATGTTTTAACATTTAAATTATCTTACCTAATAATAGACATATTTCTTAAAATTATTATACGTTTCAAAATCAATTTTAATTAAAATCAAATATTTTATACGTACATTATCTAAGGACGAAATAAAACAATACGAGGAATTAAATACCGCGTATAAATTCATATTTAATAAAATTGTTAATAAGACCCGTTAGCAAATATTTTATTTTCACTTATAAACAATTTCCTGCGGCACTAAGAAATACACATTTTCTGTTATTAAACGTACTTATATAACTTATGAAAATAGTTTCAAATCCCTAAATGAAATATCGGAGACCATTGAATTTGTTTTTAATGTTAACGTTTAAATAATATATATTATGCGATCCATTAATTACGAAAATTAATATTTTATTTATTTAAAATATATATATATATAGGTACTTGCTTTTATTATTACGTACTTGTACATCATATACGTATGTACGGAAATCCTCTATGCTAAATTATACCTACTTATGGCAAACGTTTAAAATATTTAATGATCTATTAAAATGTTCCCATGAAACGTGAAAACTTGATAAATTCTATTTTAATACATATTCATTCGGCTAGGTATTGCATATATAAAATAATAAATGATATTCAAAAATTGTTGGAAATAGCTGTAGAAAATATTTTCAATATTGGTTATTGAAATAAAAAAACCAAGTTCGGAAAGCTCACTCGGCGAGCGCACTAAATTCCCAGTTTTTAATCGCATTTTAAACAATAAATTCCATAAACCATTTGATTAACCTACTATACTTATGTGTAGAAATATAAACGCAAAAAAAAACAACGAATAAATATTGTAAATGTTTATATTGGTAACCACAAACAAATTTTAAGGACAAACAGACGGGAAAACCTCGGCACTCTTCTAGCGTGCTGGAATTACCGTTTTTTTTTTTTTTTTTTATCTTCTATCTCCCTAGTAATTATTTATGAATAACAAAATATAAGGACAATCAATTGTCAAATCAACAAATTTCACTCGTATAACTATCGCGACGTATCCATCAGATGGACGGACACAGCGAGTGTTTAGAAACTT
The DNA here is from genome assembly GCA_025469235.1 of Pemphigus obesinymphae. Taxonomy (NCBI): domain Eukaryota; kingdom Metazoa; phylum Arthropoda; class Insecta; order Hemiptera; family Aphididae; genus Pemphigus; species Pemphigus obesinymphae. The sequence continues at coordinate 3,356 of JAIPRL010005223.1, read as the reverse complement.
CTAATACCTACGTACAATAATTATTGATCATATTATATATTATGCAGTGTATATATGACATTAGGACCGTGTGTCTCAAATACAATCATACAAAAATCAATACTCTCAACCTCCCATTCGTTTCATAAATTTCGATCATATCTCTACATATGATCTGCAACGAGGATATGTCTCTTTTATATAATATATATATATATATATTATATAATAATAATAATAATAATAATAATACATTGTAAATCGTGGTTATCTTAAATTGAAAAACATTGGCAAGGCGACGAAGGAATCGCGCTTTCTCATCATCCAGCATCGATTCAACACGTTTTCAATGGCAGAATTGTATTTTTATGACATGGAAATGCATTTCGAGTATAATACCCGTTTCGAACATATATCATTTTTTTTTTTTCGTGTTACTCCCGACAGACTCGCATATATTATACAACTGTGCGTGTATATGTATAATGTGTAAGTATATACCGAGGTATATACACACATACATATTGTATAGATGATACCACGTTACGGTATAATATGATAGTATATATTATTATAGGAATTCTGTGGCGCAGCATCGTGTCCGTATAGTATATATAATATATATATGCATTTACGAGTTGCACAGAAGTTTTTAACGTCTCTTTATTCAATTTACTATGTGTGTGTTTGTGTGTGCGCGCGTGTTTCGGTACTTTAGATATCATTTTTCGTTTGTGATAAGATTTATAGTGGGCAACGAAGAACGAGCGAAGAGAATGAAAGGGACTTTTTAACGCGTATAATATGTGCATACCGTAGTTATTAAATTAAAGAAATATAAGTTGATAAAACCCGTACAGGCACGTGTCCAGAATATTATTTTTTGTGTGTACTTTTTTTTTTTTTTTTAAACTTACGCAAGACCTATTATAATAGTAAACATCAATAAATATAGCAAGTGATTTTTTTTTTCCTTTTTTGCTATACGTATTTAAGTAATCAAAAACCAAAGTTTGTATATATAATAATGAGTACATGATAAAGTATATACTTATATTTATATTATAACGTCGGAGTATATATTTAAAAAAAACACGTATTTATATTTTAAAAATGTATAAAATAACCGTAAAAATATATTTCTGGGTGGAGTCTGGATACGTGCCTGTTGATTACCTACAAATGAAGACAGAAGGACCACATATATATACATGTATGTATTTTTTTCCTGCGTGACCGGCTAAGCCGCTTTTTTCCACATAAACGTACACGTCGGCAGCGCGTATAATATGTAATGTGTTTAATGTTTATTTTATGAATTTTTTATTATTTTCCCCCGTACATTCTGAAGTGACGACCGTATTAATTACGAAAATTGCCCAGAGGATTACGTGTCACTGCTATGATAGCTATTCCGTTGCGGTTATAGTGTATATATAATACGCTCCAAATCAAAATAATAATAACTTATAACCACATCTCCACCATATATACATATATCTATATATACATACACATTATATATTATATTATATCGGTGACAGATATGTGTTGTACACACGAGAGTCGGCTAAAGTAGTCCTGCAAATTTAATATTTTCCCTCGTTTTCGCGTCTCTCGCATGCCATATTATTATATTAAAACCAAGTCACAAACATTCATCTCGTCGGACCTGGAATCTGAAAATGTGGTATTTTTATAGATCTTTTGGAATTTTAGAAAAACTTTGGCAAAGTATCCCGTTTCTGGTCAATATTTGCTAAGAAGTTTTGTTTGCTTTTCTTTTAACACGTACGACTATTAAAATAAGAAATCGACTAGAAATGAAGGTCGTTTGTAGACATTTTATACATAGCATTATAGCGATTTTCATCAAGTTGACAGTAAAAGTTGACATACAGGGTGTAATTGGATTATTTCACAGATGCAATAACTTTTTTTCTATTGAATATTTTTAAATTATTATTATTTTTTTTTATTATTATTATTATGGCCTGGCGCTATAACTTATATATTTTTAAATTAAATTTTAATGTTTAGGAATTTGAAATAAAATTTGTAAAATTGTATATATATATATATATATATATATAAATAAATACCCAGTTTCTACAAAATAATTTGTTTTTATTTCATTTATTCAATTGTCGTCAAAAATTATTATTTAACAAATAACAATCCAAAATTATATAAAAATAAAAATTTTCAACGAGTTTAAAATGATTTTAATTAATATTGACAATAAAAAATTAAATCATCAATTTATTTCATGTTACTTACATTTTATACTACAGTTCTAAAAGTGCACCATTTTGTGTAGGTATCTTTTAATATTGTTATCGTCTTTGAAATTATCGATGGTATTTAATAAACTGTGAATAAATTACTGTGATTGAATAAAATAATTTTGATTTTTTTTTAATAATACCTACCCATGTTATTTAATATTATATATTTAAAATGCATTGGTAGCGATGCCGTGTGTTAACAAAAACGTTTTCTACCTATATGATGATATTGGTACCATCATTAGTCATCCACAATTAATATTATTTATTATTATAATAATTATTGTAGTTTTGATTCTCGGTTCACTGAAATAATATGCGATCTGTTTTATTAAAGAGTAATATTTAGCTATCGCCAACTAGTAGTATTACATCGTTTGATATAATATACATATTAATCCAATGTTTACAAACTTTAAAAATTGTTTAAAAAATAATTGACTCAACGTTAGTAAAAACTTTTGACATCAAATTTTTTTTAATTTTAAATCAAATTTTACATTTTTTATTTCAAGTTCTCCTAAATATTAAAATTTAATTTGAAAAAAAAAACTTAAAAATATTCAATAGAAAAAAAGTTATTACATGTGTTAAATATTCCTGTTACACCCTGTATAGTGTTATAGGTATATTATGTATATATATATATATATATGTATAATATATAATAATCAATTCAATATTTATACAGTCTGGTTTTTATTTCATATAGATTTTAGTTTTATTATTTTGTTTAAAATCATTTGAAAGCTTGTTATAATTGAATAAACGTTTAATAAAAAAAATAATCAGGGATTGAACATTTTCCATGGTGTATGGAAACTATATGAACTTTTTCAATCTAAAAACCTGAAAAAATTCGAAAGATTTTCAAATTTCAAACGAATAGACATTTCATCTTTGCCTGACCACCATATTATAATATAATATGTATGAGGCAATTTGTATAGTCGTTGTTATAGAAAAATAAAAAAAAGCCGGTCAGTAGGTTGTGGAAGCACTTCGCTCGTCGGGTGTCAGTATTGGTGGATGCACTTCGCTACTGGGTAGGGTACTTTTGGTGGATGTATTGAATTTGAAAGCAATGAT
>JAIPRL010005222.1:0-33354 GCA_025469235.1 Pemphigus obesinymphae | reverse complement strand
AGTGATATGAGGAAGGTGGGAGTAAGTGAAGAAGATGTGGGAGATAGAGTTAAGTGGAAGTGTAGGACCAGGGTGGCCGACCCCAAATAGTTGGGAGAGAAGGCGAAGGAGAAGAAGAAGAAGAAGACTATAGTTTACTCATTAGTTATTTAGCATGTACTCCATATAAATAAAATTGTTAAATTTTAGCATGCATTATGGTGATGCATGTACCCTAGTGGCTAGTATATGCATTTTATCTGATGCGTAGGTATATCCTGAAAATAATTGCCATAACGCCACTTGAAATCCGTTTAAAATGGTACTATATATTTAATAAATGACTCATTAAATGTAGGACGGGAAAGTATATTTTATATTTTTTACAAAATAAAAATAGGACATTATCTATTTATTCTTTATATGTCGGGTTAAAAATAATCTTTGGAATGTGTCTTTTAGCACTATAATAGGTAACTTATATTATTATATAATACGATATCTATATAAATAGATAATATATATGTAAAATTGAAAATTTTAATTGATAATTTATAAAAACAGTTATATTGTTATATAACGTTAAATTTTAAATTCATAGACCAAAAAAAAAGTAAGTAAATCTAGTAATGTTGTGCCAGATCTTGAAATCAATGGATCTGCAGTGGCGTCATTTCAGGTTTTATAAGACGGGGGAAAAATTTTGACCGGCCCCTTTACAAATAAAAAATTTTTATTCCTCCCATAGTTTTTGCTATTTATATTTCTCGTGTTAAACAGAAGTCAGCTAATTGGTCACTAGACACAAGTTCTATTTGTCTGATTTATTTATGTGTATAACGTATATTTTTAATATGTTAATTTTGATTTATAACATTTCATAACAGAGTCGTTGGTCAAACTTCCTTACATAAAACTAATTAGGTACCTATCTTTCACTTTTTTTTATTGTAATACCTTCTCCATAAATAACATTTCATCATTTAGAGCTATAAATTTAAGTTACTTAAATATGGTATCTACTAACTACTATTTTCTTACCTATTATTATTACACAATATACTATATATTATATTATTATATGCAGTGGTGTACGGGGGTATACGATGTATAACTAATACAATATTTTTATCCATAGCATATAGTTCATAAGAAATTTATGATACGTGGGTACACGGCCGTATCTACCGTACCTAAATCTTATATGATGATTATAAATAACTGTTTATAATTATAATAAAATGCACAAAAAAATAATTTTTTGACAATTTAAAATTAGCTTTATTAAAATATCAACTGAAACTAATTTCCTATCAAAAACATATTTACCCAATAAATCCTACATGACTCGTATTATATAAAAATTACCGAAAAATTATTCTGTTAAATAGTAAAATCGTTTTAAAAAGTTTTGATATTTATAAAAAATTCATGTTATTTTCGGAAGTTTTCATTATATTTAAGAAAACTACTGAAAAAATTGAAAAATGATCTCTTTAAACGACCAACTAGACATAATTATCTATCAAATGACCTGTTTATCCTAAAATGCTTAGGTACTTGGCTCCTTTTATTCAAAAAGTTACTCACAAAAAAATAAACTTAATTGGAAAATTAATAGCTTCATTGCTCAGCTTAGAAAATAAAAATGTAATAAAAGAAAGTGAAAGTTGTAAGTTTGAAATGTATATTGAATGATTTTCAAGCGAATCGAGAAAAAATTATTTTGGGGTCCTAAATTGTTTCTAGAATGGCGTATACTTATATAATATATATATATATATATATTATTATATACTATATATTATATATATTTATATATACTTGAATATTTTTACCAATTCGCTGATTATATGTTATATCAATTACAAATTATTGAACAAAATAACATTTAGCATTTAGCAGGCCCGGTCGTCTCAAAACAAGAAAATATTCAAACCGAAGTCGACCTGACCCGGCCTGAAAATGTTTCCATTTTAAAAAGTACGGTTCAACCCGAGCTTGATAAATATTTTTCAAGCCCGGTCCGTCAAAAAAACCAATGGTCTTTAGTACCTACTATTAATATTATTAACCTGCAAGGATTAAACATTTTTGATTCAGCCCAAACCAATGATTTTTTTCGTATACACGGCCCGACCTAAAAATACATTTAAGGCAATTAAGGGCAAGGCCGGCTAGTACCTTTAAAATATACTTTTATTGTAACTCTTTTCTATTGGAAGATAAAGTCGGACCAGCCGATATTCTCAACGATCTGCCCAGTAAGTCTTTAAAAATTAGGCGGGGGCAAATGCCCTTTTTGCCACCCTCCAAATGACGACACTATGGATCTGTAGGTTAAAATAAGGTAGATATATAGAAACTGCAAAATAAATTTAGGGTCCTTTAATTGTATGTGTTTATTACTTATTTGTATACCTTTAGAAATTAAAATATAGTTGAGGTATATCATCATTGCATGATTATCTGAAATTTTAAAATATACCTATATCTAACATATAGAACCTACATTATACTGCAAAAGAAAGAGAGGCAGATTTATAGAATTTCTCAAAAACCTTAAATATATATTTTAGTATAAAATCCTTTTATAATCTATATTACACATCAAGTATATACAAAAGTAAATAATTGGTGACAATTTAAAGTCTATAACATAGATAATATGATAGTTTTGAAGTACTCCGTCTGTATCTGTATAAAGGTATGTAATATATAGAACGAATTTGTTTTAAAAAAAGTTCTTTATTTCAAACTTCTTGTTCTACTCGAAGAGTTATCTGCTCAGAATCTAAAATTATGAAGATGATTAGGGCCGGATGTTAATGTCCTAAAGTACCTATAAAAATGCTCTAAAAACCTACTAAAATGTCCATAAAAAATGCAATTTATTATATAAAACATAAAAAATACCTTTAAAATTATTTAAATTATTAAAATAATATATTGTTTTAGGTATATGTATTATATTTATATGATGTATTATATATTTCTTATTTGCAGTTTATTTCAAACTTTTTACGGTGTTATGTACATTTTTAAAACTAAAAAATATATTACGCAAAATAATAATAAACTTGTGATTTTTCTGTCAAATATTGAAAAATATTTAAAAAATAACCTTAAAGAATTAAAAAAATGTAAAATAAAAATTAATTATTTAAATTCGTATGTTATTGAATCATATTTTAAGCTAGGAAAGCATCACCTATGACGTTCTAAAAATAAAATGCAAAAGTCATCAGCATCCGGCCCCTAATTTTGATCAATGAATTATGATCAAATTGAACTTTAGTATTCTGTTTTTTTTTTATGATAGTGCTGAGATAATAGTTCAGCATGTTGAGTAAATAGAGAAGAATGGTTAAAAAGATGGAGGAGTTAAATATAAGTATAGATTGATGGCAGACGTAGTGAAAATGCAGACTAAAGAAAAAGTGACTAGGGGTTATCAAAATGATTACTAAACTTAATATTATTTGTAGTTGTTGTAGATAGTATTAATAATAGGTAATACAATTTCCATTAAGTGATTTCAATGTATGCATGTTAAATTGGTCGGACATGATGAAAAAGTGTCTGGAGGAGAAGGCTCCTTAGCCTCCTGGGTCCGTCTCTGATATGGATATAAGGAGAACAAACATAAAAGTAACTGATTACACCAGTGTAGCATAAGTATGTGAAAACAAAGAAGAAAAAGAAGAAAAAGAAGAAGGATATTAACGAATTTAATCATGGTACGTTATTGTTATATAATATATTACGTTCTGATATAATATATAGACGACAATATCCCTACATAGGTATATTGTTACTTAGAAAACATACGTTTTTCCTTTAAAGATAACATTATATATTGACAGACATACAGTCTATATAATATAATCTATTTGATTGATTTTGAATTGGTAACATCATTTTTCAAGTTAAATTTATTTCTATATATACATATATTAAATATTGTATAATATAAAAAACAAAATGTTGTTATTGAAATCAATTATATGATGTGTTTGCTTATATAAATACCAGATGTCTTGTAAATATGTTATTAATATTTATTTTTTATGATAGTCCTGCAATTTAATAATATTAAAACGGTACTGATTACAGATTGTATTGTACATAGGTATATAGAGATTATAATAGTATATTGATTATTAAGTATTGGTTATCTGTGGACTGGACTGTATAATGTTGATTTGGGTTATTATACGAATATAATAACCAAAATAACTGAACGAAATAACCAAAGAAAAATATATGTATTTAAAGTGTAATTTATCGTTTTCAGAGTGAATAAGTTAAAAAAGGAATATATTATTAGCTATGCAGTTTTTACAATGATATAGCGCATGGTTATTGTATATATATATATATATATGTTTTCCTCTTTAAATTGCGTGTTTTTTTTTTTTTTTTTTACTACTTTCGTTCGTTCGAAATAATATTGTTATTGGAACTAATTTTAAGTTTTTAACATTATGCTGAATGTGTTTAATTACATTTTTTCGAACAAATACTTTTTTGATGCCTGTGCCTTATTACCGTCTCTGAATGTATAGATTTCCACGAAATTTTACTATAAAAAAATCTTAGGAATACAATATCTCGTAAGAAAAAACCGTAAAAAGAAAACAATGGATTTATTGATATACTAATCGATTTTACTGTGAATGTTTAGAACTTTTTTCTTTTTAATGATTAGTCTGCGAGAAATAATTCATTGGCATAGTTTTGGACTATAGTATTGAAGTTCGAATCGAATTTTTCTGGCCGCGATAATTATTTCATATATTTTAGTTAAATTTTGTGTAGTATGTTTTTTTTATTTGTTTGCATTGATTATTTATTGTTCTGATCCTGAGATTGTCTATTAAATCAAAATAAAAAATAAAAAAAATTGATCTGCTAAAATATCTTATAATTATACAATACGAATACTGAATAGGTACCTATTTATTATATTATATTCAATAATTAAAATGTTATATATTGATGGGCTACGTATGCTGTATATTTTATTAACTACGGATCGAACGAAAAAAAAAAAAAACATTTTTAATTATTATAGAAATTAAAAATCGTTATCTAGTTAACTTTTAAGAAGGCAATATAAATGATCGTTAATCATTTTAAATATTTAAAAAAAGACTAATCGCAATACAAAGCAATATATACTTAATGAAATTAAAAAAAAAAAAATGATTTGTTCATTACATTTTTGATAAATTATAATGATATGTAAAAATGTAAAACATTTAAATAACGATTAGTTCTTATAATTAATACAATTACTATAATTGAAGTGTGTATATATAGTATATAGTAAACACGGATGGAAACTATTTGTAAATGACACACGTCATGAACATATTATGTATAATATAATTATATATTAAGTTTATTGGTATATCTATATAATATATATATTATATTATATATAAATTATAACACAGTTTTAAAACAAATTTTTTTTAAATATTTTCGTAGTTAATGTTTTTCTTTATAATCTCTTATATACTTTCAAATAAAATTAGAAATATCATTTTGATTATTTAATATTTTTATTAGAAAATTATTCAACTAGTTGCTTAACAATAATAATTAATAATATTGTTAATGTTTTCTTTCCGAGATAAAAATGTAAATAATTCTAGTTATTTATTATACTGGTGCGCAGTAAATACATATAATACTTGTAAAGAATACTTTCAAAAGTACCTACGCGATCATTGATCCTATTCTAAAAATTCATAAAATAAATGTAGTTAACGAAAAATAAAATAATAAACAAATCTTGAGAACACGTAGGTATTTTTCCGCAGTATGTATTTAAAATCTTGTCCCTTCAAATATTATAAAAAGTATTATAAAATTATTTCAATACATTTTCTTTAAAAAATAATACCTAAGGATTCCAGTCAGTGCTAAACTATAATATAATTATAACATGATAAATGAGAATTATGAATAAAGTCACGAGGAAGTGAAGATAAATTGTCTATTACTATACTTATAATATAGGTAAGTAAACCGAACTTCATATAGAGTCATCTTATTCGAATGCAATGATTTGTTTTTGCTTTCAAATTTAAAATAATAATAGTACTTATATTATCCTGTTCAATAATCGATGGGCGAAGTATGATGAACCTGCAATTTCCATCATTTGTATCTGGAAATATTTCTTATTTTATTTCATAATTTCGTCAATATATGTACTAATAAAGAAAAACCATCGAGAAATATGGAAATTCGATCATCGGACATGATATATTTTCCGTCCTTTTTGGTGGTAGTTTTTCTTCATGCTTTTATTCTATCATTGTAATACCATTAACCATGACATTTCTCGCTTTGCTCAGAATATAATATATAATTTATTAATTTCTCGTATATTATTAGTCGAGTTTTTAGGTTACAAATACTTTTTCGTGTTTTCTTTTGGACATTTTTTAATTAAAATTGTTTTATTTTATATTCATAAAAAATAAAAAAACATTTTTATATTATTTTAAAATTCATTTTTTCATTTTTTAACTAAAATTCAATTTTATATTTTAGATTTTTGGTCACAAATTGATTTTTTTAATTCGAATCTTACCACTAAGACCAAGTAATAATTATATCTTAGTTTTTCGTATATTATGAACTGAATAGGTAGTTGTAAATTGTAATTTTATAGATAATTGAATTATTTTTCAATAGAATATTACAATAATAACATAATAAATAAATACATTCAGGCAGAAGTAAAAAAAAAAAAAGTTGCTTTACTTCATCTGAAACATTATGTATAAATATAATATACCTTTATTACACTATTATATGTAATATATTATAATTTTAAATGGAACTAATACTGTTATTATTTTAATGTTGTTAGTTACATAAAAAAAAATAAAGGGATACATTATACAAATATAAATGAATCCAACGTCTGGTCGACGTCGAAAGAAACAACTGCAGTGGCGCCATGGCTTTTTAAATAATTATATATGCAAGGGAAAGAAATAGTTTTTTTTATTTTAGTCAACTATCTATATAGTAATATACACACGAGAACAATTAATGCAAACGCTATATAGTTAGTATTATATTATATACTTTTGGTAAGTTTCTTCGATATAGCAAATGAAACATCAATAAATCTTATTATACAATATAGTAATATTATCTCTATATTTTTAATACTTAGTGGTTTAGCCAGGCATTTTAGGTTAAGGGGAAAATAATCTATAAATATTTAATTATTTAAAAAAAATTTCTAACTACGTTTGAATACTATTAATCTATACAAGCTATGGTTAATAAATAATTAAATATATGTACTTATTCATTAATTATCATGCTTAAAAATTAGTTATTTTAAGTTTACAAAACATTTAATAACAAAAACAAAAAGGTTTTTTTTATACTGAATAGGTTAAGAACTATACAAGTAAAATAATAAAGTGTAATGATAAGAATAAAAAGTAGAAGCAGCTCACTCGTCGGGTGGATAATGGTATAGAGGATATATTGAATTTAAAAGCAATGATAAATATTTTGTTTCGAATTTTCAATAAAATGATTTTGAGCGGAGCTAATGTATAGTTATAATTTTAATTTATTAGTAAAAAAAAATTATTGAAAAGAAAAATGTACCTAATTTTATAACGTATGTATAATAGTTATAATATAGTACAAACATATTAACTTTGTGAAAATGGCAGTAGATATTCTAAGCGCTTTTAACAAAAAACTTGAAAAATCGAAAAATTACTTCTTCAAAGTATACCATCGTGATAATTTTTGTTATCAGAAAATGGGTATACAAGTAACGATTAGATCACGTATTTCGCGGTCGAAATTTTATTTCCAGAAATATAAAAAAAAATTAAAATAAAGAAAGCTATCTAAATACAGACGATGGAAATTTGTCCATAGTCCTTTTGATCTCAATTGGTCTTCTGACACGATAGTGTGTTATTTTATTTTAGATTTGTGTACAAAGATAAATCACTGTATTCTAAAAACGATTCTGAACAAAGTTCGGTGTAATAATATTAAAAAAAAAATAAATAACCTTTGACTTTTAAATAGCCAATTTAAAAAAAAAAGTAGTTACCATAACAACTATTTTATTTGTTATTTTCCCATTTTAAATTTTGAGCACAGTGAGGAATCTATTAATTTTACAATTATGTATTTTTTTTATGAATGTATACAGTTTTTCGGGCACAAGGAGTAAAGTAAGAGTTTTCTAGTACTTATATAAGTTTTTGATAGGAAATTTGTTCTAATTGGTACTCTATAGAGGTCAATTTTTGATTTTCTAAGTAGTTTTCAAAATCGTGATGTAAAATTAACTTTTATAGAAGAAATATCACTGAAAGTTGTTATAAATTAGAAAATAACAAATAAATTAGTAATAGTTACCGACTATATAGGTAATATATATAATATCTATAGTAGAAAATTATTATAAATTGGAATATTAAAATGTCAGAAACTTGAAATTTGCACCAAATATTTATATTATAGCACTATACATATTGACGTCGTTTTTTATATTAGCCATATAAATGTTAAAAGTAATAATACTCATGTTATATACACCATAGCTTTACTCAGAATTATCTTATCGAAAGAAATGATTTATCATTGCTTTCAAATTCAATATTTCTACCACTACTATCCTACCCAACTAGCGAAGTGCTTCCACCCTCTACTGATCCTCTTTTTTGTTATAATATGTAGTTTGCCTCTACGTTATAAAACTACTAGGAATATAAAAAAATTACATCTTTAAAGTACCACACTAGAATAAATTTGCCACCGAAAAGCCTCTTAAACCAAAATTCTTACTCGATTCCTTCTACTCGAAAAAGTATATACGTACAAAAATAAAAAATAAAAATCCGGTCAGTAGGTCATTCCAGGGCCTAAAAATAGTGTGTACTCTGACACAAAATGTGTATCCAGAAAAACAAAGTGTGCAGTGTGAATTATAAATTTGTGTACCATGTTTTATAATGTATAATTTTAAATAACAATGAATATATGTGAAATAGATAATGAAAATTCCGGAAGAAATTGACTTTATACCCACAAGACATTTTGAATATTTTTTTTTTTGTTAAAAATGCGTGTTTTTGTACAGTTTTCTGTTTTTATCGTTGACTTAGAAATTGTTTTCGATTACCTTTACTTTTAAATTTATTGGCTAAAAATTTTTGCCAATAAATTTATTATTTTTTTGTTATATCCAAAAACCCGTTAAAATATTATTTTTTGAATAAAAAGATAAATGCCCAAAATGTATTTAAAATTATGGTTTTAATTTTTTTCGGTTCAAAACATTAACTTTTTTATCAACATTTTAACATTTTATTAATTAATAATATTAATATTATTATATTAATAATATTAATAATAAATATAACATTTATTATTTTCATATTAAAAATTTTTTTACATAGGGTATTTATTAAGAGTTTAATAACGGGTAAATTTGTATAATTTATTTAATTTTAGAGCTACGATTGATTTTAATTTTATGACTATTGGATTTCTCAAATTCGGCATAATAACTTATTTCGTACAACTCAATGCGATAACAGAATTCGATTCACTGATATTTTGACTATGGGAATCTATCAATGCTAACAATTTAATTAAAGTGTGTACTCTGAAATTGGATATATTTTAGGCCCTTGGAATGTACTTTACTCGTCTGGTGAGCACTAGTGGTGGATATTATATGGAATTTGAAAGAAATGATAAATAATTTCTTTCTGTAAAACGATTTTAAGCGGAGTTATGACAATTTTATTTGTTATTTTGTTATTTCCCATACATTTATAAAAAATGTCCATTATAATAGGTAGTCTTAGATTTCTAAACACAAGTTTAGACACCATATATCCCCATTGTGCCCGTAATTACTAGTATATCATACCCTAGTAGCATCATAACTCCTCGCAGAAAGTACAAAATTCCTTTTCGGGACAGTAGGGAATCCTGATAAAATCCCAATAGATTATTCCTAGATATTGAATGTTCATTGTTCATCCCAAGGAATCTGATTTGTAGATCACCAGAAATCCAATGGGAATCAACAATTTATTATAGGGTATACAAGGGAATTCTGATAGAATCCTAATAAAGTCCTTCTGGATATCGAATGTTTCAAGGAATCCTGCCAAGGAATTCAATTTGAAGACCGACATAAATCAAATGAGAACCAATTAAAATTCGTTTATAATATTTGTATTACATAGTTAGGAGGATCATGGTAAATTTGGTTACTAGGAAGATTGATATTATTCGGTTTTGTTTTATATTCTTGGATTGTTTAAAATACGTTTAGAAATTGGGAATCTATCACACTCGCAAAGTGGGCTTTCCTAACTTGTTTCTTTACGCTAGAGGAAACTACTGAAAAAATCGAAAAATAACCACTTCAAAGTACTAACTATAGAATAATTTTTTTATCGAAATAGTTCTTTATTCCAAATCTCTTACTTAACTCCATCTACCAGAAAAAGTATATATATATACACAATAATAAAATAAAAAACATCATTGTTCTAAAGTTCTAAAATTAATCTAATTTCTATTCTAAATAAAAAAGTAACAACCTATTGCCTATTTTATGGGTATTAAAATACAGGTATGTTAACAATTTTATATATTACTAGCTACTGCACGGTGTACATATTATATATAGATCTAAAATATGACCTATATAATCCAATAATAATTATAACCAATATGTTATCTAAATGATAAAGGTATTATTATATTTTCAAATGAAAATGTCTCATATGTATATTTATTAATATTCATTTTTTAACTGATGCGAAAATAAACTTTTTTTATGTCAATTATGAATCAAACTGTAATCAGAAAACAAAAAGTAGAGCGATCGAAATTGATAAAAATTTACTGCAGTGTAGTTATAACACACAGCAATAGATTAATAAAAAAAATTTAAAAAAAAATCAACGGTTTACATTTCCCAAACTTCCAAAACAGATTTGCACCTTCACATATTAGGGGAGTCGATGTCGTTCTTGGTAGCTACAACAAGCATAGTAACCAAATTGTTTGACAAGTTTGGTAATTTAACCCGCTTGTACCAGAGACTAGATGAAACCAGGGAGAAAAATCTCATTGACAACCTCATTGATACCTGGGAGTCGAACCGGAGACCTCGAGCCCTGAAATACGCGTTTCAACCACTCGACCACAGCAATCGATTATATGATAGGTAAATTATATTAAAAATAATGTATTTTAATCAATTCTTTAATTGTATCATTTAAAATAATTTTTCTCATTTTTATAAATATTTTATTAAAACTATCTATGAGTATTAGGTACATTCGTATTTATACGTACATAATCCATTACGTAAAAGTACATAATTCTTTAAATATTGAATGTATAATATAAATTTAAAATGTTTTGAATACTTTGTGCATTTAAAATATATATTGTGATATAACAATATTTGCGGAAAGCTTAGGATATATTTTTGATAGATAAAAATATGTACAATTGCATCAGCCTTTAATTTTAAACGTATATTGAATTCTGAGTACCACATAATCTATTAACTATATAATATAGCTATAGAATATCTTAAAGTTATAGTTTTTGGATTTTTTTTAAAATTAGAAAGCAATAATAAATCATTGTATTTGATGTTTTGATTCTGAGTGGAATTTCATACTTCCAGCTTCATTTTATTAAAAAAAAATATGACTAGAGAAATCAGCAATTTCATACATGCAAAATTATTTTAGATCATTCGCAAAATGCACGTAAACTTAAAATAAAAAAATAAATAAAATAAACATCATTGTAAAATCAATAAAAAATTGTAAAATGCATTCTCGCTCCACATAGAAATATAAAATCGAAGTACAAGCGGTTGTGGAATTAAATGTTCCTCTTGCCATCTTCGTATATATGCCATTGCTGACATTTTGAATTACGAATTTAATCCAAATAACATAATAGGTATAATATAGAAGAACTATACTTGATATTTTTGGTCATTCATAATTGAAGGTTTCCCGAAAACTTTATGATATCTTTATAATATACAGATGGATTCACATAAAGTGGTAATCATTCATAATTATTATTATTATTATAGCGCAGATTTGTTCGATGATCAAATCAGTTTTTAGGTTTTTAAACATCAGTTTAGATACGTTATATCCCCGTTGTGTCCGTCCATCCGTCTGTTCATAGATACTACTATATTAGTAGGTACATATAATTACGATTATTGATTTGGGTATACTACGGAAATTGATATTATTCGTTTTATGTTTTTATTATATAGTTACGAGGAAAAATGTTGATTTGGTTACTAGACAGATAGATATTTGATATCTTTTTGTTTTATATTTTTAAATTATTATTTAAAATACGTTTAGGATCTGGGAATTTAGCACGCTAGCAGAGTGGGCTTTCTTAATTTGTTTGAGTTAAAAATTGAAAAAAGAAACTCAATCTATTATGTCAACAATTTTTAATTTGAAGTTGATTTGACCACTGCAATTTATATAAAATTGTTAATCAAAATCGGTGGTTAGAGGTTACTGTATTTGATTGTAAGTTGCATTGCGTACGTATATGCATGAAATCAAACTTTAAATTACTATTAAAATTAAAATTTTTACTTAAAAATTGTTATTCATTATATTTATTACCAAAAATTATGATCAACAAAAAAATAAAAATTAAAATTAATTTGCATTGAATAAGATATAAGTATGTATTATGGTGGTTAAAAATTAAAAAATTAAAATATTATACCGTATTTTTTGAATATATAACATACAGTATATGATTGTATAATGTGGGATATATTATAATATGATTTAGCACTTTAAAGTAGGTCTCTCATTGACAAATATGGAAAAATCAAGTCATAAAACGTATTATACTATACCTATCTATACAAAGTCACACATATATATATGTATAAATTGTATAATGTATATATATATATTACGATCATTTTGGAGATTTATGCGAAAAGTTAGCCGATCAATATTAACTTTATAACCCATATTTAGTTCTTAGATCAATCACGGTTATTGATTTTAGAGACCATAATTCGTAAATATGTTTTATCTCATTTTAAATCGTTCTTTATTGTTACTCAGTAGAAATACAATATGGATACCCGCCCCTCCCCCCAACGACACGTATTTCACAGCTAAATATATTCAGTATAATTATGAGTAATAAATTGTAAAGTAGTTGTTTATAATATATTGTGAAGAAATAATAAACTTTTGAGTAGGTACCTATATAAATTATAAGTGAATATATTTTACCACGATATACACGCTAATCCTGAAATATGTGTTACTGAATTTGTAAAAACAAAAAAATGCCTTATATTCACTCGCAAATTATCTATAAAAACCGTTTATTATATATAAAAATATTTGGAGAGGGGTATAACTGTCAAAAACACATGTCGACATATAAGCTTTACGTTGCATATAAAATCACGTATTCTATATATATTATTGTACATATAGGTAATAGGTATGTATGTATGTTACATCTAATGTTAACATTAGCAGCCAAATTTTAATATTAACCACGATACAAGTTGTTAAAATTTTTGCATAATGTTAATATTAGTCAATACTTTTTAGACAATATTATAAAAATGAGTACAATAATGAACATATAGATAAAAAAAAATGTTACAATACATATTGTGTCGCAAAAGTGTTATTTACGAGTAGTTAGCCCAAATGTATCGTACTACATGAGTATGAATCGACATGGTGGAGAAAGGGCAATCAAAATAATATATATTAATTTATAAATAAATGTAACGATCCGAATTAATTATTATTTATTTAAGTATGAAAAATATAAAAAATTATTCATTCTTATAGGATATGCTTCGATGACTGAATTGTACAAAATACTGGATGATTTACATTTACATCTATTACTATCATATTTGCCTTTACATGAACTCTTTTTCTATACGTGACCACCTCCGTTTGACATTTGACTTGCAATTTTTCTTAATTATTTGGATACATGTAATACATACAGTAGGTATAAATATGAGGTAACAGAAAGGTATGAAATTTAAAAAATTAACATTATCCAAGATTTAATGTCTAATTTTAATATTATCCGACTAATGTCAACTTTATCCAATTGTATATACTTAGGTATTTACTCGATTTTTTTTTAGTTTTGTATAAACTATAAAGTACATACATAATACTATTAGTTAATCTTAAATAATACTTATTCTACTTTCTTAAAATATGTAATCTCTTTGGGAATTGTTTATCCTTAATAAAAATTGTACAGTATAATATGAATTATGCACTTACTATAGCATTCACATATAATATCCCTATATTCCCATACCTACTGACGAGAAATTAAGTTGATTAAGCAATAGTATTTTCTTATTAGGTATTAATGTGGATAGAGTATAAGGGAAAAATCAAATTGTTCCAACTTGATATTTGAATATAGGTACATAACATGGATTATGATGTTTGCAAATTATATATAAACATAAAAAAAAATCTCTATCTCTTGTTATTTAATATTTCTATTCTATAGATAAGCGACTAAAATTTCCGTTCTGTACACTTGAGTACGTGCACGAAATGTTAAAAGAGCATAATATACACACACACACATATACATATATATATACATGCTGATAATAGTAACGGTGTTTTTTAATGGTCACTTGGACTAAATTATTAAAGGAGAATGGATACTATATTAGGTAGACGAATAAATTATATTTAAGAGTATAATTTATAGATTTATAAGTTTCTAAATCGAAAGTTTAACTTAACGTATTTATTCTAATGTTTACATACATATCATTTATGTATCTACTTATATAAGTAGGTATACAATTCGAGAATTTATTTAAAATAGGAGAAAAATTTTGTGTACTATAAACTGACATAGTCGAGGTACTATAAAAGTAGGTATTTACTAAAATATAAAAATAAATAAATATTTACTTTACAATAATACTAATACTTACTACTAAAATACTTAGGTAATATTTTTAAAATCTATTGGTTTTATGTTTTTTTTTAAAACAAATTATTTGGTAGAAGGAATCGAGTAGGATTTATGGAGTAAAGAGATTTTTTGATGGCAAATTCATTCTAGATGATACTTTTTAGAGGTTATATTTTGATTTTCCTCTTAGTTTTCTTAAACGTAAAGAAAAATTACCTTTTATAACGGGACATTTTTATAAATGAAAAAAAAAAACGAATAAAATTTCCATGGTTACTATATATTAGTAAAATAATAAAAATAAAAAATTCAATTCGTTAGTTATAGTTAGGTACATATATTATACCAAGCTCCGATCAAAATCGTTTTTATAATAAATTCTATAATACAATGATTTGAAATGTAATATATTCACTTCTAGTACCTATCCTACTTATTTCAAGTATATTTACTTGCCTTTTTATTTGATTTTATGTTTGATTATAAACGATAAAAAAATAATTAAAAAAAATCTGGGAAGCACTTCACACGTTGGGTAGGATAATGATAACGGATATATTGGATTTGAAAGCAATGATAAATCATTCCTTTCTAAAAAAAACCATTTTGAGCGAAGCTTCTTATATACTTGACAATTACTGCAGATTATACTAATAATATTATATAACAAAAACAGTTGAAAAAGTAAAAATCATTTGGAAGTAAAGGGGTTCGAACTTAGGATCCCGTGCATGACAATACAGTCAGCTCCCACAAAACTACGTAGACCACTGTTTTAAAATATAAAAAATATGCCTCTTAAACGAATTGACAAAATCGTTAAATTTCAATTTGACGTAACTTTAAAACCAAGTCCGATTGCTAAATTCTGAATTTAATTCATTTTTTTGATCAAAAAATACATATTAAAAAAAAAAAAAATTCCAAAAATCGAATATTTTTTTGTTAAGTACCTATTATGAAATAATTGACACAAAATTGAAAATTGCTATAATAACCCAAATTTTTTTTGCTTTCATAATGTACGTACATATGTTTTTGGTGAAAATTTCAATATATAGGTTTATTATTTCCTAGAAATTCGGAACCATTTCATACCAAAATATACCTACATATTATCGAAAAAAATGAAATAGCGATTAAAAATTATTGTATCGACTGATTTTTTAATTTTTTTGTGTGTAGCTAGAATAACATAATTTTAATACTGTATTACATTTTCAGGTCTTATAATCTAAAATAAAGACTGTTATAAATTAAATGACTCAAAACTGAAAATTGCTATAAAAAGCCCAATTTTGAAAAAATTTTCCAAAATTTTTTGTTTTCATAATGTGCTAATGTACGTATTTGGTGAAATTTTAAAATTTATAGATTCATTATTTTCCCAAAATTAAAACACATTTCATACCGAAATGTGGAAAAAATAAAATTGGTATTCAAAAAAATACTTAAACCATTAAGTATTTTTTTGAAAATTTTTTTTTTATTAAAAAATATTGTACTTACCGATTTTTAAAATGTTTTATTTGTATCTAGAATGGTATATTTTTAATACGGTATTAAATTTTCAGGTCTTAAAAATTAAAATTAAGCCATTATGAATTAAATATCTCAAATTAGAATATTGCTATAATTAATAGCCTAAATATAGGTAAAAATGTTGGAATTAATTTTTGTCTTAATATTTTACGTATACACGTTTGTGGTGAAAATTTTATGTCACTAGCACATAGAGTAAGACTCAATATAGCATCAATATTTTGATGAAGTTATTATGTTATTAGATTTAGTTATGAAGAATTTTACCAAAATCATGTTTACCGATTTTATGCTCATTTTTTGATAGCTTTTTCTTACTTGTTTATTGAAAAAATTTAAAATTATCGAAAAATGATCTCTCTAAAATACCAATTTGATGAAATTTGCTACCCGCAGAAACCGGGTAAGCTTGTAAAGATCTGAGTAGGTACTCCTGGTTGAAATAAAAAATAAAAAATAAAAAACACATCGTCGTTAAATCAATACTTTCCTGGTTTCTCTCAGAATCTAAAATTATTATTATTAAATGATTAATAAATGTACTCGTATTTTGAAAAGAAGATAAATCGTTATTTATGTAACTTTATATAGTGGGACTGTTTTGACCTGTGATTTAAAATTGGTTTAGAATAGATCGTTATGTAGAATACTTGAATACGCTATAAGTTATTGGATGTTGTGGGTAGGATTTATATGGCTATGTCCCACTCAAATAATCATTTAAGCCATTAAACTTTGACAATCATTATAGATACATATATATTTTATATTTACCGACCGACTGTATGATTGTATTTCAAAGTGAAATTAAAACCTTTTATGTTATATTCATAAATACTAGCTATTAAATTTTGTCAAATTCTGAATAGTGCAATAATTCCTCCACTTGCTCTCCCCCTCATAAAAGAAGTAGGCCAAGAATAAATACAATTCAGTTATATTGTTATTTTTGATAAGATAAAATGATTTTAAAAATTACTAATTAATATATTATTCATAATGTATAGATCATAATCTATGTACCTAATGTCGGATCTATGTGGGTCAAAACGGGGCACTTGCCCCGGGCGCTATTACGGTGGTCCGCAAAATATAAAAATATTTAAGTTTTTTATCCCGCTTTATTGTTTTTAATTTTTAATAAAAATTTCGATAGACATGTTATTTTTTGCTTATTAAAATGTAAAAAAGGCGCTACAATTATTTTTGCCCTGGATGACAAATTCTGTTGATCCGGCACTGTATGTACCTAGTAACTACTATAATATATTGATGTGAATTTAATAAAAGTAGCTGTTAGTTAGACATTTAAAACATTTAATTTTTAACGATCCTTTGTCAAATTTTTGAAAGTTTAAAAGTAAAATAATAAAAATGTTCAATACAAAATACAATTTTAGGTACTGAGCAAAACCAAATAAATATATTAGTTTTATAATTATGTGTTGTATTATTTTTATGTCTGTACATTTTTTCGGGTAAATGGTTTTGGATTAAAGAGTTTTTTGTTAGCAAATTAGTTCTATTCTTGAGCGTTAAGGAAACTATTAGATTGTAACGAAAAATGGTTACAAATGGGAAAATAACAAATAAATGGTTTTTATGGTAACCGTTTTTTTTTACTGGCTATTTAAAGGTTAAAGGTATTTATTTATTTTTTTAATAATATTAAATATTATTATACCGAGCTTTGCTCAGAAGCGTCTTTCGAATGAATTTATGAAATTATTTATCTTTTCTTTTAAATTAAAAATAATTATAATACACTATCCTTTCCGAGGATTGAAGGTATGATGGACTAATTTCCAGTATCATATATCTGGTATATCTGGACGACTTTTCAAAATTAAATAATTATATATTAATTATTAATTAATAGGTAAGTATATAGTATGTAGTTTAAAAAAAATATTTGTGATACAATATTCGGTATCTATCTGTATTTAGATTTTAATTTTTAGGTAGTAATAATATATTTATTATTATTATATTAAGTATTGATATTTCATATATTATATATTATGTGATTTTTTTGCCGATTTTAAAATATGGTATTTCTATATACTCATATTGATACATTCTAAAACATATTTTTATAAAAGGTATGACCGTTTACATTTTAATAGTTGACCTTCTACAAATTAATTATCTAAAACTTGCTATCAAATCAAATTTAAGATTTTTTTTATAATTATTTTAATACCAATTATTATTAAATCATATTTTTATATAATATGATAGGTATAATGTTATTTCTATTATACATTTTCTGTTTTGGATTTATGCGGCGTTCTCGCTTTCTCAGTATATATTTAAGTATGCCTCTGATTCTACCTATGTATATAAACACAATAAGAAATTACCTTGAACCAAAAATACGCGAACAGGATTCAAGTCCATAACAATGTATATAAGAATGACTAATACCAACAATTTTTGGGTGGTCCTGACAATACTATTGCAGGACGGAACATGTCAACCAAAAACCTTATTCTCTTTTTTTGAAATACTATTGTTAAACGGGATGCTGTACAAAAACAACCAAATCATTTTTTGTTTTGTTAAAAAGAAAAATATTTCTTACTTTTTTTTTCCAAATATAATTTTAAAACACGATGCAGTGTACTCTTCAGTTTTTAAATGTACTGATCGTAGTCTATAATCAATAATTATGTTTTTTATAATTTAGAAATCAAGTAAAATGGTATATGGTAATTTTTTGGTTTCTTGAGGCAAGCGTGTTTAGTGTTTACGATTATATATATCTGATTTAATAACGAGTAGGTAAATAATAACAAATTTTTCCCATTGACATTTAGATTTTTGAGAATAAAATTTTATTCAATTTTTAAATGCAATACATAATATGTACAGGATAGTCAAGAAAAAAGAAACACAGAAGTATTATATATAGTGTATTAGTGTATAATTATATAGGATGCAGGTTATCTGTACTGTTAACTGTACCTATTATATATCTTTTTTGAATAACTATAGTATTGTACAATGTACATAAGTATTTACTGTTTGTAAAATTATAATATATTATGTATGATTTATGGTTATGAAATCAAAATTCACTCTATATAATATATCAATAAAAGTTTAACGTTAAATTTTCATCAATTATTATTTATAACAATTTTTATGATCTTGACAACAGTTTGTATTTTTGTGACCTACTCCATTGGCATAAATGTACTATGAAAAGTATTAATACAGACTAAACCACTTGGAGATCGGAAACGATACATTTTTATTATTTTTATTGTAGGTATACTTGATATTTTATTGTTTTATAGATAATATTATATAGTCTAGATAAAGATAACGTGTTATCGTAGTTTAGCGAAATGAAGTATTATTTTTCTATGTTTGAATATAATCACGAATATAAATTAAAACAAAAAATATATAGATCTGATATCTAGTAAATAAGGTAGAAAACGTAAATAATTATATTCAACAAAAATATATAAATTACTTAACATAAAACATATTCACAATAAATTTGTAACAAAAATTCTTAAGAAAACCTTAAACTCTTATGTAGGACCTTATATATGGACTTACATAGGACTTATTATGCTATTTATTCAGGTTAATTTGGGTTGATTTGTGTGTTAAAAAATACTTGTAATATTGTGTATCAATATATATTCGATTTTCAATACCAATTCTTTACATTAATCGGATTCATTTTAAAGTAAACATAATGAAAAATATTCACTTTAGAAATAACAATCATCATTTCTCAACTTCTACATTTACACCTCAATACTATATTATTATAGATATTGTTCACGGATCACACATTTTATGAATGAAATTGACCAATGCATTGAATATTGCAAATTTTGTCTCCTAAATGTTTTCATTTTGTTTTCTGAGTGTAAACGAAATATTTACAATTTGTTGCAATTTTATATTTGTCGCAGTATTTAAAAATGAACAAAATTGTTATTTTATTTCTGTTTCTTATTTTGTTGGTCTAGTGTAAGTTATAGTTATGAAAAATAAGTATATTTTTTAATTCATTTTTACTATCATGTGAGATGGGGGACGGATAAGCGTTAAAAAACGTTTTCCTACAGGTGCAAAATATCTTAATCTAGTCCTGTAATCATGATATGTTATTAATTTTTTTTTATAATATAGGTACCTGAAAATCATTTTAGGTTTGTGCAAATTTAAACATATTTTTAGAATTATCTATACTAAAAGTAAACAGGTACAGGTAAATCAATAGCAAATATAAGTTGTAATTAATAAATTAAAATTTAAATGGTAATTAATAAAAGACAAAAATGGAGTGACCGAGTCAGGGAATATTTTAATCTCCTAGGAGTTAGGGATGGAAAAAGATAGGCGTTGGATAGAAATGTGTGGCGTGTTTAGTGGAAGCGGTAATGGGTCTAAATGGCCTTTAATAGGCAAAAAAAAACTTAATAAAATCGCTATCGGAATAACACATTTATACCGTATGAAGTTAAGTAATTATTGTTCCTATAAGTTCATATTATACAGTTGTACTAATAAAAACGATACATTTAAATACACATATTACCTACTTAATAACACTATAGTTATTTAATGATAATTTATTGAACAATTGGTTTCATTTAAATACCGTGTACACAAAATGCGGGTTCCTGGTTCAATCGTAACGTCAAAGTGTCAAACTTTATTATTTTATCCCTTTGGTATTCCTCTTATTATAGACCACACAGAATGGTCATCGGTCAAGTACATATTACCATGGTCAAATTTTAAATGTAATTATAACCCAACCTTTTCTCAGTAGGTAATTTAATCTACGAAAACGATGACAGCATAAAAAAAAACAGAAATCTTTATTGTAAGTTAAATATTGTTTTACAAAAAAAAAAAAAATTCTAAATATAAAGAATATAATATTGTTTTACTATAATAACTCTCTGATATAGTACACAGTTTATGACATCTAGACATATTATGATTAAATAATTATCATTAAAGATCATTATTGACTATATATATATACCCATATAATATAATATATAGGTAGGTACTTGAAATATAAAACATTAGATACTTTGTTGAATAAAAATAATAATTATATTAGTATTTTTTTTACGCATTTTACAAATCATTATCATTTTCACGTATATGGTGTGTGAATGTGTAATAAATTATTTAACGCTACAGATTATTTTAAAACACGCAGAATGTACAGTTGTATATTTCTCCAATCTAAAAAATATTAATCAGATACGTATACTTAGAGACCGCTTTTTATAATATATATATATATGTATATTATGTATATAATATAATATATTTTGAATATATAAATACAACATATGGTATCATTGTAATATTTTATTATATTTATATTATGTTAATCAATAGAATTGTATAATAACACGACCTGTTAAATATATTATGCACATTTCATTTGGTGATTATTTATCAAAAAAGTAAAAAAAAAACCTATAATATGCTAAATGGTGAGTTGTTTGCTAATTGATTAGCATAATAATATATATGATATATCCGAAACAGGCATATATTCATATTATTTTATACAATACATTTTATAATATGCATAATATATTATATACCTACCTAATATAATATTATTATATTCTAAAATAATATACAAAAAATAGTATAAGTAAATTAAAATTTTCAAATAACTATCTATGACGTCTTTATTAAAATGATAGAAAAAAAAAATTGAAATATGACCTTCCCAAAATATCTTCCGGGTCGTATTTGATACCGGAAAATGGGACCCATACAACAGTCTTTAGGTTGAAAAATTGTTTACAAAAAAAAAAAAATAAACATATCGTTGTGAAACCAATAACTTGTTCGCTTCATTCATAATCTAAAAGCTTGTCAGTAGGGTTGGAAGCACTATGCTCGTTGGATATAGTGGCGTAATTTAGGTGGCGTCTTCCACGTCTGGATACCTCTCGACTTAAAATCTTAGTTTGATAAATTTATTATTACCTATACTCTAATTAAAAATATCTCTATAAAATTGCAAAAGTGTTTGTTTTAATTTTTTTTATATATATCTTATAAGTATTAATAAACATATCTTTTAGAAGATTTGCTATCTGAGAAACTGAGCAGTTTTAGTGTAAAAGTACATCTATATAAAATTAAAAATAAAGAATTTTTCTAAATTGTTGTTATGAGTGACTTTCAATATAATTAGAAATATAATTATAAACAGAAAGACATCTATATAGTACGTTAAACTTTACAATTTACCAAAATATGTTTTTAACTTTGACTAAAAATATTTGATCAAAAATCATCCACTTTAAAATTTAGATAAAGTCTTGATCATTAATTTGGTAAAGAATTGGTTGGACAGGATATGTTTGCATTTTAAAACAATGATATAAATCTTTATTTTCTTGATAAAACGATAGTGTGGTGTAACATACATGACTATGTACATCTGACTAGTAACTATACCTACTGATAGCTACAGTAGGTATATAATATATAATATATATATATATATATATATATATACACCTATTACAACTATAAAACTGTAAACAAAATAATAAGAAAAATCGATTATGTCTATATATAATAATATATATATACTCTGTGAAAATTTTAAGTTTTTAGTATTATTATTATTTTAATTATACGAGGAAATATTATAACCATAATCGAATTTGATGAACGCGTGGATTTTGTGTAATTCTTTGGTACGTTTTTCTTATACGCGTTAAATATGAAGAGATTGGAATATTAGTCCGTCGAAGAGTTGTTCACAGAAAATAAAATAGGTACCTACATTTAATATAACAATTATTTATTATAAGCTCTACGAAATCGATCTTTTCTTTTTGGCTTACTCTATACATCCGTCACATACGAAGCGATTTTTAAAGTGCGGGTAAAGAAATTTCATTTCAAAGAGGCTTAATAATTAGATATTTATGTGTGTATATAAATATATAGAATTTGTGTAAGTCTTGAAAAATAGACCAATGTAAAAATAAAAACTTGACCCAAAACGAACTATATAAACGTAATCTGTGACCCACAACATAAGTATTAAAAATTTAAAATATAATATATTGCTGGATTATAATAGTATATAAAAAATAAGCATTATGCATCAACCAACCTATAATATACATAATATGACTATAATATATATTCGTGATATGCATTTTATTATGTAATGATTAAAAATTTAATTTTTACTGTATAACGATTCAATCTAGGTACATTATTTTTGTGCTAAAGATTTAATCGTTCATTTCATGTGAAGGACTATTATAGTAATTATATTTAATTTCCATAATGCATAAATAATTTATAATTTATCAATTGATTTCAAAATTATATAAATACGCAGTCTACAAATAAATAATAAACGTATTTTAATCGATATAATATCGATTAACAATAACCTTTAGTTGGTACTAGGTACCTATAATAATATTTTGGCATATTATTATTAAAAAATCTTATTTAAAACTCTTTGTAGCAGCCAAAAAAATATAGGTACGGCCTCAAGATATTTTTACAAAGTAAAGTAATATTCTAACAACGTTTTGGAGGATATTTTTGGTCTGAAAAATCAATGTTAAAATTTTAATTTATATTTTAAAAAAAACCTTTTATGATTATTGTAATGTTAATAAAATTATGTTTAAAATATAAAGATAAGATATCATTTTTCTCCAAAAAAGCCAAAAACTCTATATTGTTGACGTTTTCCTCCGCTGACTGTATCTATACGTATATACACGATTCTCGATTATCCATTTTCTTCCAGAAAAATAATCTACATATGGGTATTTATAGTTTTTCAGGTTTATTTTTTCAAAATATATGTATTATGTATGGCTGATTGCCATTTGGGTATTATATGAATTAGACGCAGGTATAGTAGGTACATTAATTTAGTTTACTGTTTAGTACTTGTAAGTTGAACTGTGTTATTATTAATTTAAACATATAGTGAAAGCTGTTTTTTAAAAGTACATATTATATCAGTGTAATATCAGGTATATGTGTATTAAACTATATTAACCATTATTTTATTTTATTGTAAAATTTTTTGTGTTGTATAAAATATATTGGCAAAATAAATTTTTATTTGAAGGTCAGTAAAAAAAATCAACAATAATTAAAGTTAAAAAATATTCGCTTTTTATGATGGATGATAGGAATTGGACAGCGTAGGAAAATATAATATGTTTTTTGGAGGGAAACAGTCCTGGTCGTTTAAGAACATTAGATATTAAATCTATTTTTTAAAAGTTACCTATCAACTTTTGAGGATTAAAATTTTTTTAAGAACAATTATTATAATATATTATTTTACTTTCTGAAAATGTTTTGAGAATAGAAAAGAATATCATTATTAGTAGGTATAGCAGAGAACTTACTGTGCAGTAGAGTAGTTAATGATGTTTTCATTATGTCATTATAATATTATATACAATATATAACAGCAGATCTTCGTGGGACATTCTGAAAAATATTATAAGTTCACCATTTCTCTTCGTGTATATTCAGAAAAGAAGTTGTTAATAATAAGTACAATATATTTACACCGAGTGAATTGCAAAAAAAAAAAAAAAAACCAAAGTGTATATAAATTTAATGTATGACATTCTACGTAGTTTTTTTTTTTATTCATATATAGGCATAATCTTAAATGATTTTTGCGCCAACACCATATTATCAATCCTCGCGAATATAATATAGGTACCTACCTACCGCGAAAGGTATACCGAACTTTGGAATAGGTAGTGGTCAAACTAGTGGTTCTATACCACTACACTGGTATGTGGTTGTGGTAGGAAAAAAATCGTGTTCTCTAGTCATACGTACATATTATATAATATATATATATATATATCGGCACAATCGCAATACGACGAGGACAGGAAATACCGAACGGGTAAAACACGCGCTCGTGTTTACTATCTATATTTTGCCGTACGTGCGTTTTTCTCTCGATTTTTTACGCATACGCCCCGAACCGATTACCGAGTATATGGTATACACGAGTGGTCACAACCACACACACACACACACACGCACACACACACACACACACACACACACACACACATATATATATATATATATATCGCAGTCGGGTTATGATAATCGCGAATGATCGAATTTCGCATTCTCGTCGGCTTTCCGTCTGCTGCAGTCGCTGCCGTCCGACATCATTCCCCGGGCAGTATCGCTAACACTCATTAACCACTAGGCTCGTGAGGTTCGAGCCAAGGGCGGCCACTTGTAGGGGGTGGCAAACTTTTTGTTATTTTAATTTTATTCTCAAAAAAATGAAACAAAAAAAAAAAAATAAAAAGATTAATAACATTCAAACTCATAATTTTTGGTATCTGAAAATACGAGTTTTAAATCTCTGGCCTGATTTCCCGCCTATTCTTGTAACGTCTATTTGCGCGAACGGTTCGAAAACACGTGATGACAAATCGCCCGATAAGAAATTATTGGCTACTTGTTTCTTGTTATAGCTTGCATTGTTACGCAACACACGTAACGCATGAGAAATACGTGGCCGCTAAATAAGAGTAAGCCAAAATCGTCGAGTTTTTCTCAACTAATAAGGCGATACGATTACGATATACTGACTGAGTATGAACGTATGTATTTTTTTTTGTAATCTTATTGACATTGAGTAAAATAAAGTTTGTGAGTGATTTAGATTTTTCGAGTTTTGGATATGCGCAGGTCCAGGGAGTGTCATGGGGGTCATGACCTCCCCAATAAACATCATGATTAGGTCCTTTATGTTTACTTGAAAATTGATATACGCATAAATAGCATTTTTAATTTTTTCCACAAAAATTTTTTAAAACAATTAATATTTACATGTTGTTCACTTAGTCGATATTTTGTTTTATACAATGCATATATAACGTGTACCCTTAAGCTACATCGCCATCTGTTTATAAAATCATAATTCCCATATAATTTCTAAGAATATTAAATATCGATTTCATATAAACTGATTGACAAGATAAATGCTTTTTCCCAATTAAAAGCTCGGAAAGAACTGCATTAAATCATTCGTACTTACTCTCTATGTAATTTATAGATCGTAACTTGTAAGATTGTACGCAATACAATATTTGAATTAAAGTGTAAATTATTCAACTATAATATACCTTTGAATCAATTTTCATTCCCGGGACGGCTATACTCGATTACGTTTCGATGTTAGTCCATTCGACATACGATTCTTGGATAGTATTAAAAAAAAAAGGGGAGAGGTAAACACTGAGCATGCCTCATGGCTCCGAGAAGATTAATCTGCAAATGCTGACACACTGAACTATATAATGTTACTATGTGGTCTATGTGTCAATATGTATACATTATAATATTGCATATTTAGCCGTGTATGCAAACATACGGTTTTGAGCAAATAGAATTATTTTCTCCATCTGTCACTTGGTCGCTGCAGTATTGCCAAAAGTAAAAAGTAAAAACACTGTGTTTGCTATGATCACGAATATTTTTATAAATATAATACTAATTCACATACAACTCCTAACCTACCGTTATCTCGTTAAACGGCTGTTTAAAATCAGAGTTATAACCCATATGCGCAACAGAGTAGTCCAATATAATGGAAAAGACGAAAGACGTGAACATTATCACCCGAATAATAAAACATTAATTACCTATATCGATTTATAGCTCAAAATCGCCCATTTCGTACGCAACGTTACTTGGTTACTCTACTTCGGTATATTTGAGTGGGCGTGATTTTACGAGAGTAAAATTTATTAGTATAATTTTGGCAAGAAATAATATTTGTTATCATCACTAATAATAATCAACACATTTGATGGCGTAGGTACGAATTATTATAACTATACGTACACGGGTGGTTATATTAGGTACGTACCGCGTGGTTAAGAGTTGTTTTTATGTCCTAAACACTCGATGTAGTAATCGTTTTTTAATAGACGTTATATGTGTTTGGAGCGCATATGGAGATTACAAAATAAAAGAGTTGTGCAAAAGTTTGTTAAACTTTTAACAGACCGTCGAATATCGGTTAGGTTAGGTTCATTTATCAATCATAGATTTAAGATCGTTAAAATTTTATTATATAGGCATTACTGGGTATAATATTATATCTGAGTAACCAGATTTAAATAAATAGGTAGGTAGGTACTTACCTATACTATGCAAAAGTTCATCGTGACGCGTTAGGTCACACATCCGCCATAAGTATAAGTACGCCGTGTATATTATAATATGATAATAATTATTTTAATATAGTAATATAATATTAAAGGTATTGGTATCATTGACCTAATATAGTTATATAGTATACTAATGGACTGACCGTTTTCTATCAGCTGTCGTGTAAATACCGAAATGGTTTTAGAATGACATATAGTTATACATATACGAGTATTAATATTTATCCTTTAGGTAGGTATTTTATTTCCTTTAATACAATTTTAATTTTCAACATTGACCATAATCAGATTAATGGTATTATCAATTTATATAGATGGACGAACAAAGACATATAGTTTACTAAATATTGTCTTTCAAAAAATATTACTTTTTTTATCGTTTATTATCAGTAGTCAGTACCTATATAGAATTAATTTCGAATTCTAATCATTTTATTTTATTTTCAGTAATTACCCTTTACACTTAAGAAAGCACTAGGGTAATCGAAAAATAAGAACCTTAAAGTATCAATTAAAATACATTTTTTATCAGAAAGCTCTTCATATCAGTACTCCTACTCGAAAAATTGTTTAAAAAAAAAATAATAATAATTAAATAAAGTAATTGTTGTAACACAATTTTCACCGCAAAATTCCGTCTCGTTCAAAAATTTAAAATTGAATAAAAATGTTTTGATAAATTGTATTTTTTAAATGCTAAAAGTATTATTTATTTTTTTATAAAATGTTAGTAGTTTTTTGAAGTCCTTTATTTTTTATACGTATTTCAATGAAATTATTTGTTAATTACATATATTTTTGCTATATTTGGTATTTATAAACAGTTTTCTAGATATTTATGTTTGCATATTATGGAGATAATATCAAATCAAGAAAAATGTTTATGCTGAGTGTAGTCAGGATTTTATAAAATAGGAGGAAAGAAAGGTTGAAAAAATTATTTCCCTCCTCTCTATGAAAATTCTCAAGTTACACCCATGTATGTAAGCGTATATTATATAAATATACAATATAATATATTATAATGTATAGGTATATACGCTGTACCCAATACCTATGACTCATTGTATTTTAATTTTCCTTTTTAGAGTTAATAATATCATTACATATTTGTTAATCATCGTTTTATTAAAAGCTAGTTGATGTAACAGATAATTCGTTTCGATCAGGCCCGATTTTTACAATCGATTTATTTTTGAAATAGCATAATAAGTTATTCGAGAGTTAAGGAAAAATAGACAATAGTGATTTGTTTTTCAATGTCGATATATACGAATACCTATAATAGGTATATGTATGTTATTTGTTACCTACTATATTCTATAGAAAATGCATTTTATTCAAGAAATAACTGTTGATAAGACCTACCGCAAATGCCTTCCAATGTTTTTACTGACTGTGGAACCACTATTTACCGCATAATTTTTACATTGAAAAATACTAGGTACCTAATCACTTTATTCGGAAGTTTATTTCCCAAATAAAATATAAATAACCGGACCTGGTCCTCTGGTGATTTGTATGATAATGTATTATCTCAAACCATGGTTCATGTCCTAACCATTTCTTTATTATCTATAGTGTTAGGTTAGGTTATGTAGGTATATTATAAGTACCCGCAACGCGTTTATTGAGCACCGTGGTCATTTATTGTGGAGGACGTGACCGAGCTTATAATATATAGACTCGTGTATAACCTTGTCGGCCGTTCTGCTCGTTGGATCTGTATAATAATGATGCGGCGTGAAACGCCGTCAAATGTACATAATTATGCGAATAGTACAAGTGTGTAAGTATCTCATTGTTTGTTAGTAGATATCCGGTTGTTACATAAATGGAAGTCGGGGAAGGGCGAATACTCAAAAAAAAAAAAAAAATAATAATAATAATAATAATAATAATAAACGACTTAATAAGGTTAGTGTTGTTTTTTTTTTTAATACAATCCATTTTTGTTTTGTCACGAGACTGAAATATTAAAAGTTCTACGACACACTAGAAATCCTACAATTCTACAACGTAAGTACTAACAATTGCAGGTGCCTATATATATATATATATATTATATACTAATCTAAAAGCAAGGAGAATAAAGTACCTATAAAAAAAAAAAATTGAAATTTTTCAGACACGATTTTCGATATTTTTCATAACAACTTTAGTCGTCACTCTTGAATAATTATTATTTTGCCATTCAGTATGTGTTGTAATCTTCTTTAATAATGTATTGATATAGGTATATATTATATTACAGATAATAATATTACAGACTATACATTTTAAATATTACTAATCATTTTAATACGAGTATCTATGTTAACAGGTTGAAATAACAGAAAATCGTTTGAAAATATTGAGAATAATTCGGAAAATCCCATTTTTGAAATAAGGAAAAAATCAGAGGTATAAAAATACAATCAAAGTTTTTTCCTCCAAACAATATTTTTCTTGGAATTTTAATAATAATTTGAACTATAAAGGCGAGCGCATGGGTCACTGCACCTGATCAGCTTGGTTGGGCCCGTTGAAATCAAATTTAGGGGTTGGTGATTTCCAAAAATACTTGAGTACCTACTTGCTTATTAAACTTCTCAATTTATACATTATAATATGAAATACCGTTTATTTTATTTATTTGTTTTAAAGTGAATTTCTTGAGATTTTGTGGGGAGATTTTATACAAAATACTTTTTTTATATGCTTATTTTCTCTTTTTGAAAGCGATTTTTTCCTAGAGCCTCGAGCCTCACTAAACCTTGCACCGACTCTGTAATCTATGTAATGTGTAATATTTAGGTACAAAATTTTTTTTTAATAGTATTTTATAAGGAGAAATAGGGCTGTTAAAATGTTTGCTGCGCCTTACTTCTAACCTAACCCTGCGCATGCTTATGATTTGAACAGCTGTAGGTACCTAAAGTGTACCTATATACAGGCTTGAATAAAACGTTGAATAAAGTTGTTTTAAAAAAATGTCCAGCTTTCTTTAAATTTATATTTCTATATATTTCTTTGTATCTATACATTTATTTTATACTAATTAGTTGTATATTTCTTGGATTTAATGTTCTACTATTAGTTAATATGTAAAATTGTCTCTTAGGCGTTAATAAATAAACAATTAATACAATATTATTGTGAGCTAAATTCGTTTTTGATTTATATTTGAAATAGAACATTTTTGATAAGTGGATTAACAAAGGAAGTTTCAATTTCGATTGTGGTTCTTATTGTGAGTTTATCACGGTTATATTAAATTTTCTCGAGCAAAAATGTGAATTTACAATTTTGCTAAATATTAGATCCTTTTATATTATATCTACAATATATTCCCGATTTTCTATTCCTAAATACCTCAAGGATATGTATGCTTATATATAAACAAAATATGGATAAATATATTATTTCATCATTATATCAGTGACGTAGCTAGGACTAAACTAGCTAACCTGGCGTAGGATTTGTAAAAGGGTGGGGCCAATTATTATTATTAGGAAAACATTTTTACTAGTCGAATATCTACGAATGCCGGTAAACGTCTAAATTAACAATGAATTAAACAAATTCATTGTTAATTTAGAAACTAAACAAGTTATCGCTATTCAATCGATCATTTCCGATGTCGAACGAATGAATTCGTTGTCATTCGCAGGGTGAATAAAATGTTGTATTTATAACGTTATAAGCCAATAACGTTATAACGAAAAAAAATCAATAACGTTATTAAACGAAAAACGTTATAACTAAAAAATTAACGTTTTCAAGCCCTGGTCATTCGATCACGTTCGGTATCATGTGCAAACATAAAACTTCGTGTTTATTTTTACCTCTAGATCCGCGTTCGTTCGCGTTTTGCCCATAATGTGGACGCGGCTTTAGAGAAATGTACAGACCTTAGGAAAATCATTTTCATAAGGTTTATTAGATTTTTTGGTTTCTGTTTTCCTATAATAACTATATGATAGTATATGATATATATAACTAAATTGTAAAGACGGTCAACTATGTTAAGTTAA
Source organism: Pemphigus obesinymphae (assembly GCA_025469235.1). Classification (NCBI taxonomy): domain Eukaryota; kingdom Metazoa; phylum Arthropoda; class Insecta; order Hemiptera; family Aphididae; genus Pemphigus; species Pemphigus obesinymphae. The sequence continues at coordinate 1,538 of JAIPRL010005222.1, read as the reverse complement.
CAATCTCACTAGGTAGTAACCCGGGTTTAAATTTAAAAAAATGTAATTGTTTAATGTTATCGTACATTTAAACGTTATTTATTTTTTTCGTTTAATGTTTAAGCGTTATTTAACGTTTAACAGTTTTTTTCATTAAATTTTGTTTAATTAGTGTTTGATATATAGACAATAAAACATGGTTGATTGGTAATTACTAAATATTACTCATAGTAATAAAATCATACTTAAATATAAGTGAACTAAATAATTACAAAGAATAAAATTCATCCTTACATTATTTATATAATATGGTGTACTTTGTATGTAGAATGAAATAAGGAAATAGTAAGACTAAAATAGAGAGGGTCGGGTGTGATGGAGAGTGTTATGAAGAGGCGGGTGTGAGTAAAGAACATACGAAAATTCGAGTTAAGTAGAAATTGAGGACTTGGGTGATCAACCTCAAATTGTTGGAAGAATTGTTGAGACAGAAGAAGTACAAGATTTTTTTTTTTTATAAAAATTAAAAAGTAAATATCTTTACATTTAATTAAAAAATAATAGCTATGGTATACTCGTAAGAAAAGAAAAAAAGGTAAAATCACATTTGCAAACTATTATAGAAGTTTTCAAAACATAGTCACCAACACTCTATTCCATGATACGATCAGTTGCTACTATAAAATAACAAATATAAAAATGGAATTTTACTTTAGAATTTAAAATTTAGCTAGGTATCTAAATATACGAGTACACGGTGGTCTACATTGTTGACAATAATCAGTTGTGTTTTCTAGATGATTAAAACACCCAACACAAAAATATAAATAGACAGATAATGATATATGTACCTATACACTATACATATATATAGTAGTACAATAGTATACTATGTATTGCAATTATATGAAAATAAACTTCTTAATAGGTATAATACAGTGAAAAGTAAAAATACACTAATAAATCATTAAAAAAAAAATTGTTGAAAATAACAATAAATAGTCTACATAATTTTTATGAATATTTAGTAAAATTAAAAAAAAATTTTCCATCTATATTTTATAACGAAAAACGTTTTATTTTCTAACGTTACTGTTACGTTTAATCGTTATTGGTTTAACCCATAATATATGTTATTTAGTGATATTCTAAATATTATTATGTTTTTCGTTTTTTTTTATTGATTACTTTCAGCAATAATTTTCCGTTTTAAACTTTAAACGTTATAATTAAAACGTTATGAATAACGTTTTTAAGCCCTGCTAGTAACTATAGAAACGTTAGGACAGACGGATGGACACAACGGGGATATAATAGGTGTCTCATGTCAATAAACTTATGTTTAGAAACCTAAAAATAACTCGTTAAGTTAAAAGTTATTAAAATAATAACTTAGGTACAACCACGAATTAAGATAGTATGGATGCCCAATGGCATATAATAATCAGCTATCATTCTGCCCTCAAACTGACTCTCTTAATCAGTTGTGGAAACGTTCAACTAGCGCTTAATATCATACTGGTGACATCGAATTACGATCGTAAATAATATTAAATAAA
>JAIPRL010005221.1:0-33360 GCA_025469235.1 Pemphigus obesinymphae | reverse complement strand
TAAAATAGAATTGTGTCAAATTAATATATATAATATGTTGTTAGCACTTTTACGATCGTAGCGAGACTGACTTGGGCGGGGTAAAAATGCCGAGCAGTCGATGCAACGACGAAACCTCGCAAGTTCGAAGATAATTTTTATATATATATTAAAATTAATAATTACGTATATATGTTAATGCAGGTATACGCAACATATATAATATAATAACGTTTTTCTTATATCTGTGTGATTGTAAAATCTGTAATAATAAGTAGTAAACAGCTGATTCGAAGGTCATGGAAACCAAAACCTAGACAAAGCATAAGGAAATTTCCGAGTATTGATTCTACATAGTATTCTATGCGACTACTCGTCGTCAGCTTCGTACCGCGTAATCTTTCGTGAAAACCACCATCTCGGGGAACGTCTCCGCCGTGGCACTCGCGTCTCCACCACCGAATGGCTGAAGGGTGCCCCCGAGAATGTCGGGAATGACGGCCGGAACGGGCCGACTGACCGACCGAGCACATACGGGTCGAGGGCTCTGGCAAACACGCCATTATTATAGGTACATATTTTTTATTTGTTGTCTTTTTTTTTTTTTTACTATTTTTCAACGCTATCTCATTTTTACCACTCGTATAGGTATTTGCATCAGCATACGTGCATTACACAATGTGTTATTTATTTATTTATTTTTTGTAAATAAACGCCTACGGGCATTTCACCAGAACTTATGCTATTGTCATTTGGGTATACGTACAGGATAGATTACGAACTGCCTACGTAACTTTTTCAACGTTACGACTGCGTATGTTTTACCAGGCCAAATTTAGAGCAATGTTGCAGTTATAGTAACGCCTATAGTAGTACGATTGCGACGTATAATCAATACACAATGATTAGATATGACACAGTAAATTGTAATTTCGTTTGATGCGATTTTACACCGACATAATGAAAATTATACAAATGTACACGATAATTATTTCGGTCACACCAATAAACCGGGCAGGATCACGCGCTCGCTTCGATCACTCGGACAGTTTAATTTGAAAATATCCCTGGATTTGCGATGGAACGACACGTAGAGTTTGTAATTGGCTAAATTAAATACGGTTGAAAGGTATGTACGTATTTTGGTCACATCTATAAACAACATAATATAGTATTTACAAAAATGTATACAAAAATTAGCGTTTCAATAATTGGGTGACTTCCATTACGCGGGGTTACGGTGTCAAAAAAAAATTCTCCTTAGCTATAAAGTTGCCAACGTTCAACTCATTATTTGGCATTTTAACGTATATTTATGGTCTTGTTGTTATATCATGGGCAATTGTATGCTCATAAGCAATCGTACGGACTAGTGATTTACATTTTGATGAACAATTTTTTTGTGAAATTTTAAAAGTGAGTGTACTTTTTTTATTACTTTATTATTAATACCACATTATTATATACTTTACTATGAAATAATTTTAGTGATTTCATAATAAAAGTACAGCTATTTTAAACTTCAATTTTAATACCATATGATATTTAGCTTAAACTACTTTAAAATAATTATTTCAGGAATAATTGTACGAATAATGTTTGTATTTGATCAAAAATAGTAAAATATTAAGAGCAAGTGATTTAAAAAATCATAAAATATTATGAACAGAAGACCGTAAATTATTTTTAAAAATATATAAAAATCTCCATTTTAAAATTTTTAATGACCATTGATAATTTCTGTGAAAAAAAAAATATTCAATTGAACATTTTCAAGCTTACATCATTAAAACGGATAAAAAGGACGACCTTCGGCAATCGTACATCACTTACCTACCTAAACCACATTGGCACGTCCGAACAGCTTAACTATTCATTCTATTGTTTGTATTAAATAGATATATTAATATTAAAACCATAGTCATAGAAAATTATAACAAGAAGAATAAAAATAAAAAAATAATAATTTCACTATTGCTCACCATTTCTTTGACAAATATTAAAATTTAAGCATAGATTTTGGTTCAAAACTTGTCGGTACAATGGTAAAAATAATTTTTATTATTAATTTAATTTTAGTTTTATTACATATATATATATATAATATAAAACAAATTGGAAAATAATAACAATAATGCATAATAAGGAAAAAATTACTTAAATTAGTTTATCTACGAGTATTATGCTTAAATAAAAAATAGTAAAAATATGCTGTTATCACTAATATTTTACGCATTTAGATGGAAAATAAACGAATAAATGAATTGTTGTTTATTATGTATTATGCAAAACTAATTAGCTTATTGAGTTTTACAATGCACCTTAAAAATATCAGGAAAAAAGTTATAAAATTTAAAAATTGTCTTTTTTTATTTCTGTAAAAATGTATTTATTTTTATCTAGAAATATTTTTGTGACCTATCTATTATTAATAAATTGTGGTATCTATTATTAACACTGGTTAAAAATTACATTGATAAATTGAACACATTATTTTTTTCTGTAATTAAATCTTTTACGGTTTTATGAGAGAAAAATTCAATTATTTAATGTACAATAAATGGTAAAAAAAATATTAAATTTTGATTAGATTTATTGTAGTTAACTTATGTCAGGTTAACATCTCGACTATAACCAGTTAGGTCAGCCATTCTTCAACTTATAATTCTTATTGGCCATACAAACAATATTCTAATTAAGTTTAACATTACCTAATTACTTTTATCGTTAATTTCGTCCATTTGTAGTATTTTTATTTACCTACATTATACTTTTTGTAAAAAATCAAAAAAATTCCTAATTTTTATATTTTATTGAAGTTTGTTTTCTGAATTGTCGAATCGATGCGATAATCGTATCTGCTTATATATATATATATACAAGTATTTAATATAGTAATAAATTACGCACAAACAAACACTTTAGTGTTGTTGATATATTGTATTTGATTGCGTGATAATATATTTATAATGAAAATCATACAAAAAAACGTTATCAAATAAAAATCCATGATTGTTTAGCATCGCGGTCGGTATAATACTACTAATTTACACTTGTACACAAAACAAATAAAATGTAAAAAATAACAGTTTTATCGTTTACCCATTATATTCCTTCCTGGTACTCCTGCCACGATATTTATGTCGACTATATTGTTATAATGTAATAACGTATATGTTAAATACTTGTGTAATTTTTCAAGATTATATATACAGGTATATATAAACAATAAGATTTAAATTATATTTATATAACGCTATGCAATTTATTTTTAAGGGGTTCTGTGTAGGCAAATTTCAAGCATTTTTTTAAACAAATAAATCTTTATAGTAGTTTGAAAATAGTCTCATATATCTGTACAACTTTTAAATGTTGTGAACATACAAAATTTTTACGAAACCTCAACTAAGGCTAAATTTTTTTTTTTTGGATATGTATATGTAAAAAAAAAATTGTGATCAAATAACGTCAAAATCCTAAATTTTCTAATTAAAAAAAAAAACTTTTTAACTAAAAAAACTTTTTATGTTTGTCCATAGAAAACGTTCTCCTCTTTCATATTCTGTTTAAATTTTAAATCTACGATAATTATGAAATAAGTTGTACTTATAGAGCGAAAATGTATTTATTTTATATTTTATATAAATGCCGTTAAAACCCATGAATAAATTCGCGTTCTCCTAAATATAAATATAATCGGAAACCGTTCGATGATCCGTATAATATATTATGTTCTATCAAGGCTGGATATTAACGAGGTAAAAGTTAAAATTAAACTAAAACTATTTGTTGTTTAAACTTTATTTATATGTTAATTTTAATTAATTTACTTAACGCCCTTATTTCATATTTTCGATTTTTAAATCAAATTTGAAATTAAAAAGCATAAAATGTTATATTCAAGTTTATACATAAGAATCAACTTCTTATAAAATTTGTCATAATAATAATATAAATTTTCTGAATGAGATATTTACTTTTTAGCATAGGCAAATTTACTAGCACGTACGTAATTTATAACATGTTTGTAAGAGCTAATTTACACGAGCTTAGTGTTTGAGCAATTATAGTAAAATATAATAATTATAAATCACATCATTATAAATGTGTTGATATGTACATATCTGATATCGATGCACCACATGCACACATTCCATGCCTTTCATAAAATCACGATGAAAAATAGATATATAATTTAGAATTTAACGAAAATTTAGGTACTTATATTACAGTACCTATACCCATATATGTACCATTTTCATATATATTATCATTTTATTTTTAATGTAATAAATATTAATCAACGATTTTTAAAAATGGTAAAAACTGAATATAAAATTTGTACAAATATGGATTATCAATGTATTGTTTTATAATATGTGATATATACCTGTACAAATTTGGTTATAATATAATTTATATTATCTAAATTTAATATATATTATATATTAGTATTTAAGTATATATATAGGTATTTAAGTTTTCAAATAAACAGTATTATAAGAAAACAAGATTATCACTGTGATTCGGGGTTCTGATTGTCTTCGCATTATTTATTTTAGACATTTATTGTTTTGGGAAACGTCCAACCATGATAAACCAACGTTAAAAGACGGATGCATGAGGTTACGATAGTTTAGTTTTCGCCCAGAATCTGGCGATGTTTGCGTGATGCGTGTATAGTATAATGTATTGGTATAGTGAGTACTACCGTCTGTTTGATATGTATATGTAAGTATATATCAGTGTGAATACAAGTATATTTAGAGGCAGCTAGGTACCTATTTTAACAGCTGGGAGGTATTTTATAATTTTCATTTTTATTTTTTATTGCCAACTTTTAACTTAAGTTTGGTAAATTAACTTTATTCAACGAGTTAAAATTAAATCGTTTACTTGCCACTGCCATGTGTTCTAAGATGATGAATGAAGTATAGTAAACGTATTACTTTTTTATTGAGGTTACCGGCGCGGCTCGTATGACACATTGACACGTGTTGTTATCGTTCGGCGATCGCATACATTAATGATATCGGTACATATATGTATATGTGTGGTGTATGCATGTATGTGTGTGTGTGTGTGTGTGTGTGTGTGTTTTGTATATTGTTATAATAATTATCGTGTTTTCAATGACACTTATAAATGGCGTGTCGAAGTCGGCTGCGCGATAATGAGGCAGTGACCGCAATGACTTGGACTCGTGTCGTCGAATCATAATAATGCAAAATTCATAATATTATAAAAATATTTTTGTTTTTATAACATGACTACTATTTACGTACTAAAGTTATTCCACCGATTTCCAACGATTTAACTAGTATAAAACAATATTTCTTAGAAATTCTCTTATACTAATATCAAATTCGAGGTGCTATAATGCAAAACGTTAAATTTATCACAAGGAAAACGTTATTTCCAAACGTTCTGTTTTCATTGTGTATTGCTAAATACATTACAAATTACTATGGGTGGTGGGAGAAGTGGAGAGGTTCAAGTATTTAGGGTCCGTTGTACAGAAAGATGGGGGTTTCGATGAGGATATGAAACATAGGATTAAGTGTGGATGGACGAAGTGGAGAGAAGCGTCAGGTATTCTGTGTGATAAAAGAATCCCTATTAGGTTAAAAGGTAAATTTTATAAGGCAGTAGTGAGACCTGCAATGATGTAGGGAACGGAATGTTGGGCAGTAGATAGAGAGATAGAACAGAGAATGAGTGTCACTGAGATGAGAATGTTAAGGTGGACAAGTGGAGTTACTAAAGAGGTTAAAATAAGGAATGAGTATATCAGAGGTAGTATAGGGGGGGGGGGTAGCTTCGATAGTAGACAAAATGAGAGGGAATAGATTAAGATGGCTCGGGCATGTATTAAGGAGGAAAGAGACTGAGGCAGTAAGATTAGTAAGGGAAATTTATGTTGTTGGTAAGACGGGGAGAGGAAAACCAAAAAGAGATGGGGGGATGTGATGGAGAGTGATATGAAGAATGTGGGAGTAAGTGAAGAAGATGCGGGAGATAGAGTTAAGTGGAAGTGTAGAACCAGGGTGGCCGACCCCAAATAGTTGGGAGAGAAGGCGAAGGAGACGAAAAAGATTATAATAGAATTTTATGATTTATATCTATACCTACCTAATATTGACTGTATAATATTCATTTTTATAGATTAAATGATAAAAACATAAAAAAAAACTTTAAATAATTTACATAATACACTATTAAACTAGTAAGTAAATAAGTAAAATGTAAGCTAATAGTTTTTCTTGAGAATATCTAATGTTGGCGATCATCTTGAAAAATCTGAAATTAGCAAAATAATAAATTGTAGTAGGTACGGCGAAACTAAATATATATATATATATATTACTATATATGTTATAAGTAGGTAATATTTAATTATTTCTAATTATTTTTATATTCACATAACTGAAAATAAAATTATTACTTATTTAAGAAAATTTTAATAACACGAAAAGTTTTGTTTTAAAATTAAAAATTTATCCTAACTTCTCAGAATTTGTTTTCTAAAAAAAAGACCAATCATTATTTTAAATTATCATAGTACATTGAAATTGATCTTAATGTAACTCAAGTAATGCATAACCTAACCTAACGGGTGAGTAAACATAATCTTAAGTAAGTCGTAAACTTAAAAGTAACCGCATTTAGACCCTTGGCTTATTCCTTAGTTATAGAACAAATTCAATAAAATATGCTCTAGTCAAATTCCAATGTGAATTCTTCTCTCAGAATTTAAAATAATTAAAACATATATTGTTTATGTTAAATTTAATAATAAAATAGTATTTAATACTTAAAATGCGCATTATTGAAATTTAGTACATATAGATAAGATAAAACATTTGGAATACTTTTTTTGAAATATTTCAAATGCTTTGGGAATATCATTATCATAAAGTATTTGAACACATACTTTGAATAATTTTATTGGAAATATTCGGAATATGTATTCGAAATGTTTTTACTTAAGCCTGAGTATAATACACTTGTTATAAGAACTTTTTTTGTTCTTTTATTATTTCGTATTATTTAAATCAAATACGACTGAACATTAATTTGAACCAAAAACCTAGCTTATTGAATAGACAATAAAAAATTTGCTCGGTTTAATTGTGTAAACAGACAACCACACAAAAAAAAACCACAAATTATTTGAACCGAACATGCAATTTATGTGCTTTAACGACGAGCATACTCTACCGCATTGGATTAGGTAATTATTTAAATACATTGGACAAGTGAGATTTTTGGTCGTTTACTACATAATATTTCTCCAGTCGGCTAAATTCATAAATTGTAAACTATGTGTTGTAGACCTGTAATTAAGAATAAGAATATGCTACAACGAACATTTTTTAATAAAACTTGCATTAGCATTTTTCATTTTTAAGTTACAAATTTGTTAGAAATACGAAATAAAAAACAAATTCCAGATTATTCAGTGAATAATGTAGCCGATTTTGGATATATACACGTTTTATAAGCTGTTAAAATATCGATTTTTTTTTTTTTTAACAATTCATAAAACGTATACAAATTAACTATATGTGCAGTGGGATAATTTTGTTCTTTGTAATTATTTTTTATTTAATCTTAATTTTATTAAAAATGGCATTGGCAAAACAATATTTTTTAATTTCTTAAAAAATATATTTAAATATTTTTTAACTGTTAGATTTTAATTTTTCTTGAAATTTCATAAGAAATTACTTTACATGTGTGTAGCATTATTGTAAGAGAATTGGAATTATTACACACGTAATATATTAATTAGAAAATTTCTATTCCTAACGTACTGAATGATCTAGTGATACGATAATGATTCTACAACATTATCTGAATTCTAGTGAAATTGATGGTTATAATTTGAGTATCTACTTGTGGATTTTCTCATAATAAAATGAAAATACTCAGTTCTACAATAATACGATTTACTTATATTTGATGAATACGTATTTCGATAAGTATTTGTCATCTTCAGTACACAATAACGAATAGGAATCTAACGGTAGCCTACAGTCCTTATACATTAAACAAACCAGTTACCACCTAACGCTTTCAGCTTTCAAACGTTTGAGTATCAACGGATAAAAAAAATACATAATTCCAAGTTTAGTTAATAAAACATAAATAGACAAAAGAAATAATTTAAGTGAGTATTTTAAAATGTGATATTCACACATATCAAAAAAGAATAGCTCATTAATAGCTTATTATTCATCCCAAAACTAGATAACAAAACCAAGATAACAAAAGTTTTAAAAAAATATACATAAAAATTGTATCATTATAAAATAACAATTTAAAAATCCTTATTTTAAGTACAAAAGATAAATTACAAGAAAATCATATATCGGGTATTTACAGTATTCAATGTGTGGATTGCGATATATATTATGCAAGACAAACTAGATGAAATATATAAGCATCAGATTTAAAGAATATTTAAGAAATATTTAAAATCAAGAAGACAAAAAATTTCCTCTAGCAGAACATATATTAGGAACAAATCACAATATATACTCAATAAAATTATCAAAACAATTAAACAACATTCATGAATTAAATGTTACAGAAGCTATAGAAATGATAAAAAGAAAAAAAAATGTAATAAATTGGGATCTCAATCCATTAGAAAATAATTTATTAAAACTTTTAAAATAATATAATATTGTAAACGATATCGCAAAACACATTCGTTTGATGATTTGACGGTCGAGGGCTCATCATTCGAAGATGGAAAGCGGTAGGTGGTAACCGGTTTGTTTAATATATAAGGACTGTCGGCTAACTACAGCTAAAGACTTACTAGTTACGACTAGTTAGAAGACGGCCAGTTATTATTCTGTACTGAAGATGGTAATATGTTATCGAAATACATATTTACCAAATAAAAGTAAATCATTGTGGAATTGAGTTTTTTAATTTTGTTATTAGTAAAATCTACTTTACTACAATTTTGATATTGTCTTCCTATGTCTACCTAAAATTAATAAATTAATATATTTGGACTCTTGAAAATTGAAATTTTTAATTTTTTGAAAATTAAGGAGATCAATGAAATTAAATCTGTGGAAATTCGTTCTAAAGTACATTTTATGTTAAATTTTAGTTTTCAGAATCCTTATCACGTTACTAGGTTAATCGGTATGTTGGAAATGGGGTTTAGTGTTTTTTTCAATAATGTAACCGTATTTCTTGACATGTACCTTCGCTTGGGAGTTTATACACCATCATTAACATTCCAAAATATATTTATTTATATATTTACACACGCTAAAGATCAAATACTATTCACACAAACACACTGCATAATGCGAATAAATTAAATAATTATCTATACACTACCACTTATATATACCACGGGACCGAACTACTAAAAACTAAAAAACACTGGCACCGTGGTAAATTTAAACATTTGTCAATTTTGAGTTGAGCATTTTAAATAGAATAATATAAACCTAAAAATATTCAATTTCATTTATTTATAAATAATTTTCATACATTAAATATATAAAAATGATATTATATCACATTACATATGTATTGTAATACAAATGTATTACATATACATTTGTGATTCTATTTTCGATGCACCATAAAAACTCAGATATAAGTACCTTTGGTAAAATATGTATAGCACCACACAGCCTGGTAGGCCTAAATTTACATGCTTTTAGTTTTTGAATGTAGTCAAGTTTTGCAATTTTGTGTTTCTTTTTTGTTTTATCTATTATTACTTTTTTTTAGTTGCCAAACTGAGAGCTAAAAAAGTTTCACCATTCGAAACCGCATATATTTTGATTATAGAAATCGGACACGTAATATAATGGCACGTTGAAGACGTCATTTTTTTCAAAAGTTTTCTATATACTTTTAATGAAAATGCTAAAACAGTATACCTAGCGAATATAGTAGAATTTACAGTGAACTCGCCGTTATACTGAATTTTATAACTACATATAATTATACATTTTTCCCCTAAAACAACTTTTTTATGAGCACTTGAAGATTTTAATGTAACACATAGTAGGAAAAGTTCAGCTGAAAATGATTTTTTTTCAAATGTACCAATGCTAATACGACTTGAAAACTCTTAAAATAGTGTTCTGCTCAAACCAACTTGTCCATAATTATCGATTTCGTATTCTGAAGTAAAATTAATTAAATAATTAAATTTTAATAAACGGGCCGACTAGTCCAATTACAATAGGCACAATAAATTTCATAAATTAATAATCATATAATCAATTTAAATTATTATTATTTTTAATTAAAGTAATATATAAAATATTTTTAACTGATCAGAATTAGTACTATAAAAGTAAAACAATACTATATAATATATATATATATATATATATATATATATGTACTATATATACTATATAAATAATCCTGTAATAATACATGGCATATATCTGTTGATAGAGTAACTAAATTCATAATATCTAAATCTTATAACGTAAGTGTAACTATTTAAGTAATTCTTACCGTTCAATAAAAAAACAGTAGAATATGTTCTTTTTCAGGTATAATTAATTCTGAGTTTTGAGAAAGTCATCATCAAAATATAAAACCATTAATACAATTGCTTAAAATTTTTTCGTTTATAAGTTATAGATATTATGATTTCCTGAATGTGAATAAAAACAAGTGCTTGAAATAATATTTCCCTCTACCCACTTTGTCCGATTGACTCCAAAATGTTACCAATATTTTGAAACCTACGAAATTAAAATGTGCAATTTAATATTTTTGTCAGAATTGACTTTAAAAAATTACACTAGACTAGAGTGATAATATGTCCCGTTTTTTCTTTTAGAATTTTGTACCGTTATCCCGATTAACTTTAAGCGGGTTGTTTTTTTCCAGATTTTGAAAGTGGGCTCCATTTTTTGTCTCGTTTTTTGCTTATCAAACCGATTTATGAAAAATGTAGTAGAAAATTATTATAATATTAAATTTATATTATTATCCAGTTTTTTTAATTTTCAAAATATAGTCACCCTGCACTAGATTTTTAAGCACGTATTAATTATATGTTTACTATAAAATTAGTACACTAACAATAAAAAATGTAATTTTGAAAATTAAAACTATAATTTATACTATACAATATATAAATTTAATATGTTCCATTATTCCATATTCCCATTTGTCATCATGTTATTATGACAAATGATAAGTGAATGTTGTATGATAAAGTAAAAGATGGTGTGGACATATACAAAATATGTGATACATAGGTAAATTAAATTAGCAGCATTCTACAAATTGTGAAACCGATACTGTTGTCGATATGAAATTAAAAATTGTTTCACGTTGATTGCCAATATTTGAAAATTAGTTACAAAATATTGGCACTGGTTTAAAGTCAATCGGAAGAAGAAGGGGGCCGGGTGACCTTTGCCCTTCTTTTTGGAATATCGATTCTATCGTAAATATGAAGTTACAAATTTTTTCACGTCGGTTGCGAAAAATTGAAAATTAGTTGCAAAATATTGGCAAAAATTTAGAGGAAACCGGACATACTAGGCAGGGTCAATTGACCAAATGCACTTGAAAAAAATAGTTCTTTACGATCAACCAATTATACTAAATAGTATAAATACATATCCATGAAAGCTTTTTGGGGAGAGGAAGGTGGCAAGAAAAATCACCTGCTCCCTCAACCACTCCTCACAAAAAAATGAACTAAAAAATATCTTTTTTCTTACATACATTTCAATGAAAATAATTGCCTTTTTAAATAATTTGCTTATTAATGATCTTATTGAGTTATTACACCCAAAATAATAAATGGACTGCATTGAAATATGAAAACAATCACCCTGTATACATTACGTGTAGACTGTATGTGTTATATTATGTACGATTAAAAATTCAGATTGAAGGGGGGTCCGGATTTTGCGATATTGACATAAAGTATTATGTGCTTACGAGGGTCGGTCAAGGGATGTAGAGGGCGTGGGCATGGAAAATAAGCTAAATTGACCCAGACCCCGTGTATCTTTTTTAATCGAGAAAGGTCTGCGTAGAAAGTTGTGAGCCATTTATCCGGATTCCCGTCTGCTAAACGTCCTGGTCTCGCTGCTATAAGGATGGGGGAAAATTAGTTTTACATTTATTAGTTTTTATATATTATAGTTTTTATATATATTATTAGTATCGATTTTTTTATTTTTCGAAATGTCGAAGCTGTAACATGTTACAATAAAAATTATCCGATGTTTAGCAAAATAATAAAATAAAGTATTTGTTTTCTATCGCTGCATAACTATATACCTATATTATATATACGATAAATTATCCTACACATTGAGTTATAACACTGTTGAGTTTTGTATTATGTTATAATTCATCGATTATTATCCATATTAGTGTGTTCATTTATTTCGAAAATTCGTAATTAAAAAAGCCAATCAGTAGGGGATAGAAGTGCATCGCTCGTTCCGCATGATACTGGTGGTGAATATATTGAATTTAAAAGCAATGATAAATACTTTTTTCGATATAAAAACGATCCTATGCAGAGCATAGTGTGATTGGTACATAAATATTGCAGTTGGAAATTTAAAAATTGTAGAATGTCACCATATTTATTATATTATATATTATTTCAGAAATATTATACAGTAACCAATATCCGAGATTTTATTTTATTCGGTATAATACAATTAATTATATAGCTTTGTATTGTTATAATAATTTATCAATATAAAAATATTAAATAAAAAAATATTAATATTATTAATGAAATAGCAAATATTCAAATGTATTTTGTTAATATATAATGGTGATCAATTGATAAAATCAACTATTTTTCCATTAATATTTTGCAATACAAATCTCTACAATGGAATACTATTTTCCCAGCCTATTTTTCGGGAATGCAAATAAAAACTAGAATTTTTAAGTACGTATGTCTCACGTCATCCTTAAATGGTATTTAATAAGTATACTGAATTTCAAAGAAATCGGATGATATTTTATCTCTTTCTCGTAGAGTGTTAACTTTAATTTATATACGTAATTTGTAAAATCATTTAGTTAAGTCAACAAGTTGAGAGTCTACGTTAATAGAAGTTTTAATATAGGTAGTTATTAATTATTTATGATGATTGGGTAGGTACATACTATTTAAAAAATTTAAATATGGCCATGTTTATTACACGTCGTTGAATAAACTTGAAGCTTCAAATACTACTTTTTCCAATTGAAAAAATCATTTTTTTGACTGAATATTATTTGATATATATTTTCAATTTAAACTGTATAATTTAAAGATTTTTCGTTAACTCTTAGTTTTTAATTGAAGGTTATTCGATTTTATTTTAATTATTTGAATCTTATTTGGTCATTAATATTTCAGTTATTTGGACTTGAATTATTGCACCCTAGTTGTCTCTATATCGAATATCGGTTTGTCACTTACATCTTGCAGGTATACAATTATAAACTCGATAAAAAAATTTAAAAAACTTTTAACATTTTATTTTTAGATTCTGAGCGTACCGAGGGAGCTAGTGGTTTTACAATGATGTTTATTATTATTATTATTTTTTTTTTTCTCTGTTAACAAATTTACTACCAGAAGGAGTGCTCCGATCTATACAAGCTTATATGGTTTCCGGTAGCAAATTTCATATAGTTGGTACTTTAAAGAGGTCATTTTGCGATTTTCTCAATAGTTTTTCAATGCGTAAGTAAAGACTACCAAGAATTGATGAAAAAACGGTAAATTTACGGTTTCGTCAAATCGGGAATTTTCATTTCTTCATAATTCCGAAAATAAAGACTACAAAATCTTGAAATTTTTATCCAATATTTAATCTAGTAATATATTTATGTTGATTAAGTTTTTTTTAATTTTTTTGCAATTTTGGGCTATTTATAGAAATTTTAGTTTTCGAGGTTTCTAGGTCCTAAAAGAGATAATTTTCGGTTTTAAGTTCTGAATATTTTATACAGCTTTAATATATGTTACTCTAACTAAATTAAAAAAATCTTGAAAATCCGTAGTCACAATTTTTTTTATAGTCATTTTAAATTTTTCGACAAAATTATCAAATTTGAGGTATTTAAGTCCAAATAGTTGGTAAAATGAGATTTTAAGACCTGGAAAAATTTACTATAACGTTTGTCGTGCATTAATTTAACTAAATTCACATAATATTTTGTTCGTTTTCAATATTATAATATGTCATAAACTGAACATTCAATAAAATATACTGTATAATATTATGTAGTAATAACTGTACCTACATGAAACTGAGCCATTATAAATATATCATATTACATTTTAAAATATGCATAAGGTCACACTAAATCATATTTATTTCTACATTTGATCTTCAATGTAATGTTAAACATAGGTAGGTACTGAGTAGGTATATAATTAATGCTATATTTTACCTTTATAGACCATTGGTACATATATGTACCACTTTAAAAAATGACTTTGCAATTAAAAAAATTTTTTTTTAACTTTTAAATACTATTAATTTATGGCTATAGAATACATATTTAATGTGAAAACAAAGATTTTTTCAATGGTTGAATTATGGGCGTCAAAGGGTTAAGAGTTATGTATACTACACCGAAGCTACGCTCAGAATCGTTTTATTGAATGCAATGATTTATCATTGCTTTCAAATACAATACTTCCACCAAGAGTATCCTGTCCAGTAGCGAAGTGCATCCACCCATACTGACACCCAACGAGCGAAGTGCTTCCACCCCCTACTGACCGGCTTTTTTATTTTAAATATCTAGGAAATATTATAATTACATAATAAGTATCTTAAATAATTTAAATGAATGGAATACACGTATATAAATATTTTAAATAGAATTCCCTAATAAATATCTCATGACATAATAATATAATATTATCTTGTTCTATGCTACCTAACGATATACTCGTATTTTGATCTTTATCTTTGAATACTTTTGTAATTTTTGTATTTTTTTAGTAAAATATTCATGGGTTCAATGAATGATTTTTGGAACTAAGATGATATATTTAAGCAATAATATCTATCTACAAAAGTTATACTAAAACTATATTGCTTAAAAAATTATTTCTTCCTTTTAATAAATTACAATATAGTTATTGCACGATTTGTTAATTTACTCTACAAGAAATGTAGAATCGTATGTTTGCATAAAAAATCATTATAATGATAATAATAATTATAACTTGAATATATAATTTAACAATAAAAAATTATATTATTTTATTATTCAAATTTTTTTGGTTTATATGTGTCGTAATAACGTATAGATCAGTAAACATATTTTATATTATATATTATATATTTATATACATACTATGTGTACCTATAGGTACCTACTCTATCATATGAATTACTAAAAAAATTGTGACTTATAATTATTATTATATATATAGAAAGTCATATTCCAAAAACAATATTATTACAATCATTTATACATAAGATAAATGGTCTAAATAAGAAAAACGTATTTTCGTCTTATACGTATCCGTTTTTTTTATTTTTTGCATAGAATTTCTGAAATTCAATTTATGTGACCGCACATTCTACGCAAATATACATGAGGAAATTCTACACATTGTAGATGAATAGTGGTTGAGCTACGAGTTGTCTATCGGGTATGCTTCAGCCATAAACACAATTAATTTCCTGATATTTATAAATGTATTTAATTATAATTGAAGGTAGGTATACGGAAATACTTGAATTTACAAAATGTTAATCAATAAATTCAAAGTTACTATTCATATAAAGTTAATTTATGAAAACTTCTGTATAATAGTTATCTGACCCGTTTTATGCAATAGAAATTGTTAGATTATACTTAACATTAATTAAAACAACCACAATCCCATCTGAAATTAAATATTATCATAAAAAAATACTAAATCATTTGCAATGAATACATTTCAAAAACTATATAACCGTCATTCATGGTAGGTACTTTGGTTTTTATCGAATTTAAAACACAATACTATTTTAAATATTCAACTATATTAGCAAGTTTTAAAAGAGAATAAAAGCCCCTAGATGTAAGCATACGAATCTATTCACAGATCTTAATGTACATACATAGGACTCACAGGCAGAACCGGGAGTCCACCGCGGACCGAAGAACATCGTGATACACCCGAAGTATCATATGATTAAAAATAGACATACTTATATATTTTTAAAGTATTTGAAGAAAGACAGAGTTATGAAATAATGAGATGAAAACCATTAGTTAATTTATTATGATTAAAAAATATTATAAGATAAAAATGGTTCATATTGTTTACAAGTAATATAATGCTGGTAAGGGAGTCCTAAAGAAATTGTAAGTAGACTTTAAGAGTAGAGGGAGGCTCTAATTGCTAAAAAATGAAGGATTAGTGAGAGTAAAATGGAATATGTTGAATACATATTTGGAAAAAAGGGAACTCGTGGCGAATAGAGAAAGGTATTTAATGAATTTGAGCTGGAATGAAGTGTGTGAAGTCGATAGGTTCGAGTATTTAGAATTCATTCTACAGATGAATCATAATTTTGAAGAATAATTATGTATTAAATTCATAATTGGGTTGAGATCGGAATTTGCATAATTAATTATTTCTATATATTAGGATAAAAGATAGAATATAAAAGTGATTTACTAAATATTTTTTAGAACCTCTTCTCTCATTAAAAAATTTTGATTATACAAATGACCTGTATTTCTTTTGAAAAGTATATTTTAAAAATTAAATAATTCTGAACCACAGAAATCGTCTAAACTTCTTACAACAACGCAATAAAAAAAAATCTTTACTTATACAGCATACCTATACTTATTTTGACTGTTTTATTTGATCTATAGTCAAAATTTTAAATAATTTATTAATTCATCTTTATCAATTTATGTATTCGTATATAAAATAAACGTCACAGAAAGTTTATCTATATATTAAAAATTAAATAAATTAAATTCATAGTGAATCTTCTTTTTCTCCTTCGCCTTCTCACCCAACTATTTGGGGTCAGCCACCCTAGTTCTAGCACATCCACTTCAATTGATCTTCTGCAACCTCTTCATTTACACTTATACCTTATATCACTCTCTATTATATTCTAATACCTATTTTTCATTATTTTTTTTTTAATTTTGTCCATTAACATACATTCTTTTTAATTACTTTCTGTGTCTTTTTCCTCCTCATAACCAAGCTATCTCTTAATCTAATCTTATTTTGTCCACTATTGAAACCTCTCTTATAGGTACTACTTATACCGTTTTCTTATTTTATCTGAATATTTTTATAACATTATCTTTCCAATTTTATGTTAGTGCATACCTGATACCCCAAAGTCTAATTCTGTCTATGTTACTGATATAATAATCATATTTTGTATGTTATCGTAATAATTTTATAATACCAATACTAACATAATAGTGCGATATTATGAAGTTGTCTTCCTACATGCATTTTTCCACATTTGCTATTAATTTTAATAGAAGAAGTTCTGACAGTGTGATTTTTTTGTTTTTAATTTTTTGTTGATAGTTTGTACCTAAAAGAACCTTTTTTTTCATATAATATTCATCCTTCTCAAAAAACTAGGGTACCGTTGAAACCTCTTATTTAGCCCTTCTACCCTGTGGGTTTTTTTTTGGTATAGCGGGTGTCATATACATTTTGAAAACGCATTTTGAACACATAACGAACATGGTCTGTGAGATGCAACGTGCACACTGCACACAGTAAAAATACAAATACACATGATATACATGCGTACAATTGCAGTTACAGCTTTCGTTTTGTAATCAGATAATATTCGGTTACGCGTGCGTTTGGTATTTTATTTTCGTTTTCACTTTGAGCGATCGTTACATTTACAATTTTGTATGAAAAAGAAAATTAAAAATCAATGTTGAATTCGAATTCGATTACACGGATTTAATTTATTTCCTATAGTAGTACACGTCTTTTTCCCAAACCCGAGAGTTGATGTACATACATATATATATATATATATATATATATATAGTACATGTTATTATTATATTTTTATACGGACGATATATATATATACATACATATTTTTGGAAATCTTCTATAATATTTTCCGGGGGGGGGGGGTGACGGGGACGGGGTAGGTTCCGCGAATGAGAGAGGATTCGAGTGCTCGATGATGCAGGGTGTGTGCAGTGTATATGTATATAAATATATCGAATGAGTAAGAGAGAGAGAGAGAGAGAGAGTGAGAATGAGAGAGAATGTCGTGAACGAGCCAGTGCGGACGGTATATATAATATGGTGGCGGAGAAAAATCGATTAAACGAACATTATTTTCGCATTTATCAAACGGGCGCGGACGGGCGAAGAAGGTGCCACGCGTGCCCGGGTCGGCGCGCGGGGCCGAACGCGCGCTTACGGCCTCCGGCAGGGGCGGTACGGAGGATGTGGAAGAATCGTTAAGAAATTTCATCCGGAATTCGCGTACACGTCCACGTGAAATATATATTTTATTAAGCGTGGTGTGTCGATATCATACAGTTTACGTGTCCGTACAAAATATGTGCGTGGTGTATGTGCAGAAGGACCAAAACGAGCGAAACGTACGTATATTTCGGACGGAAAATGATACGCGTCCGGCCCACAATGGAATGCAGGACGTAATATAATTGTACGATTATACGATTAAAGGACCGGGCGCGAACGACAAAACGGCACACGGCCGCGGCGCACAGACACGACATAATATACCTAATAATAATACGAGCAGTATATAATGTCGAAAATACAAAAGTTCACCGCTCATCGCCATTTGAATATTTCGCCTTTAACGAGCCCGTTCCGTACGTTTTCAATATTTAGCGTTTTCCAAACGGTATCATTGGTGTATGCACGTATGTATTTCAATAGTTAGGGTGCATTCCATTAAATATTCTCAAACCGTTTCCCGTAATTTCGTTACGTAATATCTTAGACGCCAATCAGACGGCCGGCAAAGGTTGCCGCGTGGTGTACACTATAGAGCTACCGTAAAACGTCTGCTGGTTAGACGGTACCTACTGAATTAACGGTAAATCCGTATTATTAAATCGACAAAAAACGAGTTCCGAATTTTACGTTGATCGAAACATTACGTCCGTCCTTAAAAATGGCATTACAAGGAGTTCACCGACCGTTATACGACACCACATATTACCCTGTTTTCAGTGGCGAACTGTGTCTAAGTGGTAGGTACCTACTTACTTTGGAGGGCTCGTTTTCGATTTTTTTTTTTTTTTGAATTCGACGCGTAAGAAAAACCAATCAACAAATTTCTGAAAAACCGTAAAAGAACGATTTAATTACGGCCGAAAACGGGTTTTTTGGTCGTGATTCCGTAAATAATAATAGACATAATTTTCAAATGTATGAATTAATTAATAAATATTGAAATTTCCACACAAAATGTATATAAACACATGATAATCATAAAAAATGTTCGACGTTTACATCCCAATTTTGGGCTTTTTATAGTTATTTTGTTGTATTGAAGTTTTTGTCATCATAAAAGAGTTAATTGTAGGTTTTAAAACTCGCAGCAAAAACGTATATAAATAAAAATCAACGTAAACAATTTTTTGAACTTTTTTTCATAATTTTGGGCTATTTTTAGTCTAGTTTCTTGGCTACAAAAGGTTTAAATGTAGGTTTTAAGAATTAAATATTGTACACAATATTAATAGTACTCAATTCTAGCTATATTGAAAAAATTTCAAATATCAGTAAACACAATTTTTTTAATGCCCATTTCAATTTTTCGACAACATGTATTATTTTGATATACAATGTGTTCAAATATAGGAAAAAGAACGGATATATTATAGACTTGAAACTCTCAGCAAAAACGTATATTCTGCAACATTTTTTTTCTAATTTTGGGCTATTTATAGCAATTTGCAATTTTAAAGATTTTCGTCATAATAGAGTTGATTTTAATTATTATTACTCGTGTTATATACACCAAAGTATCATTCAGAATCATTTTATCGAAAGAAATGATTTAGTATTGCTTTAAAATTCAATATATTCACTACCAGTATCCTATTGAACGAGCGAAAAGCCCCGACTCCATACTAACTAGCTTTTCATATTTTTCCTTGTTTAGAAATTAGGTTGTTTTGAGTTATTACATACAACTGTGGTAATGAAATAGTACCAGTAAGGAGCATTAACTTTATAAATACTGAATTTAAATTTTAATTAATTTTGATACACCCTCCTGTATCAACACTTGGGAGAACCAGATACGACCAGATTTTTTGCTTGATTAATCTGTTTTTGAGGTTTGAATCCCATCGTTCCGAAAAATTTTCGGAATGCTTTTAAGAATGGGATCTTGTTTATTTATTTATAGTTTTAAAATTTATTTTATAATCTTTTTAGGTATATTTTGAATCGACTTTTTATTTTGTTGAATTACGGTTTTCAAACCGATTTATGAAAATTTTAACAGAAAATTATTACGATTGACTTTTTCATTTTTTTCTCGTTTTTAATTTTCAAACTATAGTAACTCTAATTTATAAAATATTTGTCTCCGTTGTTTAACTAATTATATTTTTCTACTTTATTATTAGTATATATGTATTTAGAATACAATAATACAATAACAATTACATATTTCAATTACTATCAGTGTTACAGATATCACACAATATATTCTGATAATCAACAAAAATATCAATTATATATCTAAAATAATAAATCAAACGTAAAATTAAAGCCCTTGGATATAATAATATAAATTGCGATATTTCTTAAAATGAATACTCATTTATATATAGGTACCATTTATATTATAAAATGACATATAGGAAGCTAAAAAAGGTAAATCTATATAATTATTTACTATTTTTCACTTCTGATTGTAGTCCATTTTTGGACTTACTGTATTTTCATTTATTTTTAATCTAATTTTAAAGGTATTTAATGTAAGATTTTTAGTATTTTCACTCCAAATATCGTTTCTAAATGAAATTACATTTCTTTCGAGACCAAAATCTCGATTTATCCAAATTGAAGTTACTACTTGGTGGCTTAGATGACCAGTGCAAATATGAACGTATTACCAGATATGCTTGTGTCAGTCAAATCTAAATAATTTAAGTCAAACATATTTAAGTATACTTTATGCTCTACTGACATGTAATATACCATTTGAATACTTTTTAATTAAGGCCATTTGAAACTGTGAAATTCAAAGTATCTATTATAGTTTTAAAAGTATTCAACAATGCTGGGCAAATATTTTTTTTTTATTGTTTAAGTTTAATTGGTTAAAAATGAATAATAACCGAGTTAAGTTAAAAGGCGTATTGTAATTTTGATTTGGAAAGTAACCGATAGTTTATAGTTGAAAGTTTATTTAAGCATAAATAACTCAAGTTAAGTTATTACTTAAAAGTCAATTTGTTTACTGCCACACTGTAAAAAAACCCTTTATAACATTGACAAAAATACCAATTCCAATAATTTAATTACGAATACACGTAAATAATTGCTCTGAAACAATTCATAACACAACAAATGATCGCAAATGAAATTAATAAAAATAATAATGAAAGCAATAAATAAATAAATTTAAAATTACAGTTTTACATACTCTTATTTTCCAAATTCTAAAATGCTCAATTTTGAACTTTCACATTTCGATAGCTTTTCAGCTTTTGATATCTATAATAAGCATATCTACTAAATTATTAAACGGGTTTGATAATTATGGCCGGCTTACACTAGAGACCAGATGCCACCAGAGAGAAAAATCTTGATGGCTACTTCATTTTGTACCTGGGAGTCAAACTACGGATCTCGTATGCCGAAAAATGAATCTCAATAAAAAAATTTAAAAAATAATGAAATATTGAAATATTGTAAAAAAAATATTAAAAATAATTTTGTATCTCCTATATACTATACTCATAATATTTTTTTAGCGAAAAAAAGAAGTACAAATTATTTTTTATTATATAAATTGACATTATTATCATATTTTAAGAAGGTTTAAATTGACTAGATTCAGTATAAAAATATTGCCTTACAGGAAAATATTCACCGCCTTATAAAATATAGAAATTTTAATTATGTTTTTTTCAATTGAAGGATACATACATACTTTTAACAAATACAGAATGTATTAGTATTTAAAAACATTTAAAAAAAAAATTACGTGTAAAATACTAATAAGTAGAGCTAGGATTTATATGCATTGGTATGTTTTTTTTGCAACTTCTGATTACTTATTTTGTAAGTAATGTCCACGAATTAGCTCTTGCTGAGGTAAATGGTGGTATTTTTATTTGTCATATTTTTGCATATTTTGGATAAAATGCATATTTTTGTATATTTTGAACAAAATGAATATTTGTATACATTTCGACTACAAAAACACAAAAAGTGCATGTTTTGTAGTATATTCCGTTACAATTCATTTCATCGCTGTACAAAAATAAAATAAAATACAAAAATACCCAAATGTAATTTTTCTTATTTTATCTTACTGTCATATACTCGTACGCTTACTGGATAAAAGCATACAGACATACACAGGGATGAATCGAAGGTGGGTCATGGGGGGGGGGTGTGACACTCCCCCACTCGGCAATATTTGATTATCAGTCGGCAGAAAAGAAATTATATTCGCTTGAATTAAACCAAATTGTTTTAAAACGAGGAGAGGAAAATTAAATAAACTCTTAAAATGTAGTATTATTTCATCTTAATATATTTCCGTAAAGGGTTATGGAGCGGAGTCGCAAAAGCATAGCGAGACTGCGAGAGTCGGCATAAGATAACAACCTAATGATATACCTAATATAGGAACAGTAGAAACCGTCTATTTCTGTCATCCATCGCGTAGGCAATGCAATAATTGCGTTTCGAAGAAACACTCAACAGACGAATTTACTAGATTATTTTGTATCGTGTTCGTATAATATTATATTCTGCATTTGACGTTTGTACAGTAAGTTGACAACTATACTACCTCGGTATGAATTCGGTATCTTAACTGTGTTTATTTCGCGAGTGATTTTCCGGTGCAAGGTGTTTATTTTATTTTTTGTTGCTAAAATTTATATTTAATATCGGCTGTTACAAATAAGTATCGAAAGCGTGTAAAATTAGAGTGTTTAGATTTGGAACAAGTTTTGATGATGACTATCGTAAAAAACATGAGATGAAATGTCACGACGGAAAGAGGACCAAGATTAAGCATTTTGGAGCACCCGATAACCCATTTGAAGCCAGTAAAATGAAAAAAAAAAATGACACCATCATCGGCTTCATATTTTATTCGATTCTAATATTTAATTCGTTATAATCGAGGCTATTTTAGTGCATGAACTTACAAGCCCGGTTTACTCACTATTATATTTAAAAAAAAATTATTTTTAGTTTATTTATATTTTATAAATAATAACACGTTCATTTCTCATTTGTATGTATTTACCAACCCACCCGAATCGCCGCGATCGTTTCGTCTTTTTTTTCACAAAAATCCCTTTTAAGGGATATTTTTGAAAATTATGTCCTACCTAACCGAATGGGTTCAAACTCGGTGGGCTTTCACGTAATTTTCGTATTATATTTATTTTAATATTTATTATACCTACTATATAGTATATATACTATATACCTATTACCTATATAATATAGTAATATTTATTTTTAATTTGTTATAGTACCTACTATATATAATATGTTACAAACTGCTCAAAAATGTTGCGCGTGCTGTAAAATTATTTCCCAAAATGACAAATAGCGTGAAAATGCACGATATTGATGCAATACATGGAGAAGTTGAAATTCTGTTAAATCAATGTGATGGAGAAAATTTAATTTTACCTTAATTATATTTTTATAATTAATTTTATTTATTAAAATAATAAATAAAAAGTTACCTAAGATCCAAAATGGACGTTCAGCGATTAAATGCACTGATTATGTTGAGTTGCGTAAAAGACATAACAGATATCGATGATATGGGCAACGCTGAAGCATCGCAAGGTTCAATTGTGAAGAAAGTATAGAAATAAATAAATATTTTTTCGTGTATAAAAAAATTAATTGGGGGACTTATTATATTAGTTTTTAAATATTGTAACTCATTTTATAACGATTTTTTAATAATTAATAAGTGATGAATTATAATAAATACCTATTTCATATGTTTGTTGAATTTATTCCATTTTGATATAAATTACAAATAATAAGTTAGATATTTCTAAGTTTTAACTTCAAATTTAATTGAAATATAAGTTGATTAAGAAATTATAAATTTATAGTATGTAACTAAAAGTAATTTAATAGCTAACAAAAATTTGGAATTTCCAATTCTAGTCGGTAATTTTGAAGACTACACTCCCCCATGATTTTTTTCTGAGATTGTCCCTGGGCATACAGCTAAAAGTTAGTTTGTGTTTTGACAGTCATCGTCGTATATGATATGTAGTGATACGTTGCCGTGTTATTTGCGAACTGTATTAGTTTCGTTACATACTTACATTCAATTATAAAATACCAAAAATACAAAGTACCTCTGCAAAACTTCGACAATATGTCGAAGAGTTTTCTAGTACAGTTTTTAAAACCGATGGTAAAACACTATTTTGTAATATTTGTGACCAGCCGGCAGGCAGTCTCATAAAATAAGCGCTTTCAAGTAACTCAGCATTTAAGTACAGCAAAACACCTCAGTAGTTCAACAAGAAAATAAAAAATGAAACAAATATCTATTAAAGACTCATTTAAAGATCAGAACTCAGAATTTTCGCTCGATTTATGTCATACATTTTTAGATTCTGATATTCCTTTATGGAAATTGCATAATACAACTCTTGATACATTTTTGCAAAAGTATACTGGTAAACATATTCTGGATCAATCTACAATACGAAAACAATGTGTATTAGATCTTTACAATGAAATAATTGACCGTATTCGTAAAGAAATTGGGGAGGATCCAATTTATGTTTCAATTGATGAAACTACAGACGTTGACGGAAGGCACGTAGCTAATGTTGTAGTTGGTCTTATGCATGAAGAGAAATGTTCTAAGTCGTATTTATTGACTTGCGAGAAACTTTCAAAGTGCAATTATCAAACAGTAGGAAAATTATTTCACGATGCTTTAAATATACTTTGGTTCAACGACATTAAATATAATAAAGTTTTTTTATTTTTAACTGACGCTGCACCATACATGGTGAAAACGACTAATACACTAATTGTATTATTTCCAAATATGATACATGTGACATGTGTAGCCCATGGTTTACACACAGTGTGTGAAACAATAAGACTTGAGTATCCGAATATCGATAATATGATAAATTGTGTGAAAAAAGTATTTTTAAAAGCTCCGAGTCGTGTGTTGAAGTTTGGAGAATTATTTTCAGAATAACCTTTGCCTCCACAGCCAATACTTACCAGATGGGGACCTTGGCTAGAAGCTGCATCATATTATGCTGATAATATCAATTCTATAAAATCGGTGCTTTTGTCTTTAGACGAAAATACCGCGAAATCGATAAAGAAAGCTATAGCTTTATTTGAAAATAGAAATATACAATATGATTTAGCTTATATAAAAAGTAACTTTGGTCTTATCACTCAATCTATTTTGAAATTAGAAAATGCATCATTTTTACTCGATGAGAATTTGGAAATCGTTGAAAACACCAAATCTAAACTTGGCCAAAACAAAGCACCGATCGTTGAAAAAATCGACAAAAAATATAAAAATGTGTTAGAAAAGAATACCGGACTAAAAGCTATGTTTACGATACGTAATAATTTAAACGGCAACAACCTAGATGAAGATTTTCTAAATCTAACTCCTGGGGAAGTAACAAAATTTAGATATGCAAAAATTATGTCGTGTG
Organism: Pemphigus obesinymphae; assembly: GCA_025469235.1. Classification (NCBI taxonomy): domain Eukaryota; kingdom Metazoa; phylum Arthropoda; class Insecta; order Hemiptera; family Aphididae; genus Pemphigus; species Pemphigus obesinymphae. The sequence continues at coordinate 7,446 of JAIPRL010005221.1, read as the reverse complement.
ATGTCGAACTGAGTTTTAGCAAATATAAAAACATACTAAGGTCAAACAGAAGATCGTTCATTTTTGAAAATTTAAAACATCATGTAATTGTTTCATGTAATTCATTTGAGAAGCTTTATCAATTTTATATCAATTAATATTTTAAAAATATTTTTAAAATGTTTTTATATTTTAAGTGTTTATTTCATCAAATTTTTTTGCGTTTAACATATTTAAGTTTATTAATTGGTATTTTAAAAAAAATTATAGAAAATGTGTTTTTTAACTAATATTTATTTGGTTTATTTAAGCATACTTTTATTGCACATTTTTGCATATTTTTAATAAACCAAATGCATATTTAATAATTTTTATTGCATATAAATCTTAGCTCTACTAATAAGCTTCAATTTTATTTCAATTTTATTGGCATTATTTAATCAAAATCGAAATTAATTGAGAAATATTATTTGTTTAAAATTGTTTTATAGAATCTAATGATTTAAGTATAATATTCTCTTCTAGTATCCTATTTGCAGCTTTTTCATTGAAGCCAACAAACATTTTTTTAAATTAACCATTCTATATTAGTTTTATTTTAATATCTGTTATAAAAAGTAAAAGGTTTAATAAAAAAACTTAATCATTTATGTATATTTAACTATTGGAAAATAAAACAACCAATATTTCAACAAAATACACTTTATAATAATATACCTACTGTATTTGTTATGATGATATAAAAATAATTATCAGGTCAATAATTAATTGTCAAATTTAAGAAATATATTTATAGTATTGTATTAAGATATTATCGAGGATACGATAGATATAAGGATAGATATGATAGTTGGTAACAAATTTAGTCTGTCCTTACTAACCTTATTTTTTCAGTGATATATATTTTTTTTTTTTTGATTCAGCGCACGGTCCAAGATATCAATTATATAATTATGAAAATAAAATTTTTTTTTAACAATGGAAATTATTTTGATCCAACTTTGCATGCTCTATAATTTGAAGTGAATATTAAAGTTGAGAAGCATTTTATGTGTTGCGAGAAGTAGAGAAATAAATTCTCTTACGCCTCCTTGTACTTTAAACTCTAGTTATCACTTACAGAATTTGTTGTTTCCACATAATATGTAAGTTTAATATAACTATGATCTAAATAAAATAATTCTCATTCGTCACTATTTATACAAATGGCTTCAAGAAGAAGTGTGTATTTATGTACCAACTCAAAAGTTGAATTTTCTTAAGCAAAATATTTTGTAAGCTGGCACAATTATGAGGCCATCACGAGCCGATATGTCTTATCGTGCGATAGACGAAATGTCGTGTTATTTAAAAAAGTAAATTTACATTATTAGTTATTTAAAAAATGAGATTAATTAATAGGAATATTAAAAAAGTTAGAAATATATATGATTTATATAATAATCAATATTTTTGGTACTTGATGAAGTTTGGTTGTGAAGGTCGAGATACCGTGTAGGAGAAAATCGTGAATTTAATTTAATATTGAAAGATAAATAAATACAAATATAAACAGATATTGAATAAAAAAATTAGCTAATCCAAATCATGAAATATATAACAAGATAATACATGCTTTCTCCTCACATATTAAAGACACATATTATTCTCGTGGCTTCGGGGCGACTGTGGTCAAGTGATCGACTGATAAAAAATCATTTTTAATAAAAACTATTATCACCTAATGGTGTAAGTTACCGCAATTTTAAGAGAACGTCATATTATATTTGAATATATTTTAAAAGTAATTAAAAATATTATTGTGTCAATATTGGCACTATAATTCCTATCCTTAAGATTGGTAAAACAAATAATGTCTCTAACTATTGCCCCATATCTATCCTGCCTCATTTATCCAAACTACCTGAACTAATAATTCTATACGTGCTTCCCTCAATCACATTTTAATTGATGAGCAACATGGTTTTCGCCGGGGTCGCTCCACCACTACTTGTAATGCCATCCTAACTTCCTACATATATGACTCTTTTCGTATTCATAGCCAAGTTAACGCTATTTACACCGATTTCGCCAAAGTCTTCCACCGAGTCGACCACTCCCTCTTAATTAAAACACTTGACCTCTTGGGTATCGGTGATCCCTTACTAACCTGGTTACGTTCTTATCTTACTGATCGTTTACTATTTGTCTCGGTTCGTGGATTTTCTTCTACTGTTTTCTCTCCAATTTCTGGTGTTCCTCAGGGTACTTTATTATCACCTCTGTTGTTTTCCCTATTCATAAATTCTGCCTAACTCGATATGAAGTTATACCTGCAGATTAATTCAATCACTGACTGCCACCTCTTGCAAGATGATCTTCTTCGATTGCCTGCTTGGGGAGGTCCCTTGGCCTCTCTATGAATATCCCCAAATGCGCTGTATTCACTTTTACTCGCTCACGCTCACCAATTATTTTTATTATAATTAATTATATATACATTAGTTAATAATGTGCTAATAAATCCTGCTGGAGATTCAATCCGTGACCTTGGATTTACCTTCATCCGTAATCTTTCAATCATCAGGCACATCCAAACAATATGCTGTCAGGCTTTCAAACTCTTAGGATTCATTCTCCGATCGTCCCGTGATTTCCAATCGATGCAAACCCTCAAGTCACTCTACTGTTCGCTTGTACGACCTATCTTTGAGTTTGGTTGCGTCCTTTTGGACGCACTCTCTCCACTGCCTATGGAAGTGCCATACTCGAATGTTCTTACGTACCATAGCTTCAAGACTATATATAATCAAGTATATATATAGTCATATATCTGTGACCTTTCCCATGATTATTCTCTTTTTCAAGACCTTTTTAATCTCTCTAGCCTCTTCGTCCACAGGCATTCATACAATTTATCTTTTCTTTTTAATATTCTTACAGACAAAATCGATTTTCCTAGCCTCCTGTCACTTATTACCTTTAAAATTCCTTCCCGTTTCACTCGTTCATCTGTTCCCTTCCATATTCCACTCTCTCCGTCTAACTTCCTCGACAACTCCTTAATTACCCGACTTATGCGCACTGCTAATCAGGAGCCTTAATTCATAGATTTTGCAGTTTTTCAGTGCTTTCAGTCAATTAGTTTTAGTTTTCAATTACTGTTTAAGTATTGAAATTGCCTCACTCATATTTTTTGGGCTCGTCCCGTATTGTATTAATAAAATGAAAATAAAATACCATTTTTTATAGGGGTATAATTGAGATATTTGTTATTTGTTAAATATTATTAGCTATAATTTCTTTTTTGTTTCGTGTTTCTAACATGTTTGTAGGTTGATGAAAATTCAAAATTCTAATGCAAAATTTTTCATTGACAATTTTTAGGTGTGATGTACTCTTAAGTAAAAAAAAAAAAATAGAGTATTATATTAAAATACAATTAAAACAAAATAAAATTATGAGAAAAAAATTTAACAAAAATTTGACTTCATCGTTTGAAAAATTAGAACTGACAAATGAGTCCGATCTGTCACTCCACCGTTGTCGTACGCATCATAAATGTGGCTATCTTTGTTGATAGTTGATGTGTTTTTTGGTTCTTTCTAATGCATATTATGTACCAAAAACCTGGTGAAAAAAGGAATATTAATTTGGAATTGAAAAGGAAAATTACGACGCTAAAGTCGGTGACGTTACAGAACTATACAAACAAACTTATACATTTAGAGTATCTAAATTAATTTGTTTCAGAAGGGAAGACAGACTTCAATGAAAAGGTTATTTATATATTTAGTTTTGATGGTAGACATTTAAAAAGAAAATTATATAGAGAAAAAACCTATTTTAATAAGTTTATTAGTGGAAATGTATAAAAATTTAAGGGTCCGGTGCAACGGTGCAATAATGAGATAACTCCAGTTTTTTAAATTGTTCAAGAGATATAAAAAAACAGCTTACTAACTACCTTGTGACCAAATAATGATTTTAAAAATACATTTTCATGCTTTAGATGTATATATAACATTACATAAAATCTTGTTACTTTTGAATAAACTTAAATAATTTTAATTCATTAATTTAAGTAGAATTTATTAGAGGTATATATATAGGTTTTTTTTCCCCAAAATTAAAATCAATGTTTTTTTTTACTTATCTCAATAATACTCTCAACATTTATAATAAATTATCTCAAAAACATTAAAAATGTATAATCATACCTATAATTATAATCATCCAATTATCACAACCTTTCATGATAATTAAATTGAGCTAATTCTGTGTTTTAAGGAGATATCTGGTTTTTAACTCAAAATATTAGTTTATGCACTCCTCAAAATAGCTATGATATCCCTCATAAATAATTAAAAAAACATTTATAAGACACTTTTGTTGGAAGAATTATATGGGACAACATATAGGCTTATAGGTATAATATTTTGTATTATTGAATATAAAAAAAAAAACCAATAACTATTGAAGAGAAAAGATCTGGAAATATATTTTTTAAATATTCTAAAGAAAACTTAAGAGTTAAATTGTTTGATTAACAAAAATAGAACATATTATATATAGTATATACATATATGCACGATCAGTTTTAATTTAGATAAAAAAAATAAGTTATACTAATATTTGTTTATTTTTTTTTTATTGGATCATTATATATTTATATATTTAATGTTTTATATAAATGTGTTTTAAAATGGTATCATAACAGATTTAATTATTTTTTATATAAGGCAGTTTGAAATTATTGACAAGAAATTAATTTGTGGGAGGATAAAAGTTGCAGAACAAAGTGAATATATATCATTGATTGGAAACATTTTAAAGGGAAAATTTAAATCTTTATCTTTTATAGCAGTTTGTTTATTTCTTTACTTTGTTTATTTAATATTATTATTTGCATTATTTAGAAATGTTTGAGTTTAAATATTGTTAATTTTATCCAGTTTATCACACTTTAATTTTTGCAATTCAATGACTTATGTCATTTTGGATCTAGGTAAGGAATGGTGGAATCATAAATATTATAAGGTCGTAGACATTTTTATACAAGAACATTATACTTAGGAATGGGCAAAATATATCACTTAATTTATTTGAAATACAAACTATAAAATACATTATTACCGAGTATTTTAAATACTTTTCTGAAATATGTAAAAAAAAATAAAAAGATATGAAATAAATCTGAGAGGGGATGTAGTGGGAAGGGTTTAAGGGTTCAAGTATTCAAGGTTCTTTGTACAGAAATATGGGTGCTACTGAGAGGATATAAAACACAAGATTAACTGAGTATGAATGAAGGGATAAAGTGGAGTATTAGGTTTTGTGTATGACAAAAGAATCCCTATTAACTTAAAAGTTAAATTATTTAAGATAGTAGTGAAATCTGGAATGGTGTATGGAACAACATTTTGGAGTATTGGGATAGGAAAATATAACAGATAATGAATGTAGCAGAAATTAAAATGTTAAGACAAATTGGTGTGACCAGAGAACAAAATAAGGAATGATTATATAAGAGGTAGTATTGGAGTAACTTAGATAGTTACAAAATTAATGGGAACAGATTTAGATGGTTCGGTCATATATTAAGGAGGAAAGAGACAGAAGCAATAAGACAAGTAAAGGAAATGTACGTTGATGGAAAGAGGGAGAGAGGAATACCGAAAAGAGGTAGTGGGATATGATGGCAAGTGATATGAGGAAGAGGAGGTTAAGTGAAGAAGATACGAGAGATAGAGTTAAGTGGAAATGTAGGACATATATGTAGTTATGAGTGAGAGCGAAGGAGAAAAAAAAATTATACAGGTACGTGTGATAACAGTTACACTTCCAACTATTTTATTAATTTACAATACACTCGTGCAGATGGTATCAAGTTACATGAGTGTAATATACCTTATCAACATATTAAATTAAAATATCGATACTCTTTCTCTGCCCTCGTGTAGATAATATTTACACCGTACTTTCATATGAAATTCGCATTAAGCATGTATTCATTATAAATACCAGTTAATATTAATCATTATCACAAACAAAGTGTACATGAGTGTAGGTAGATAAATAACGCTAAAAAAATTGATGAAAAAACGGTAAATTTATGGTTTCGTCAAATCGGGAATTTTCAATTCTTCATAATTTCGAAAATAAAGACTTGAAAATCTTGAAATTTTTATCCAATATTTAATTTAGTAATCTATTAACGATGATTAAGATTTTTTTTAATTTTTTGCAATTTTGGGCTATTTATAGACATTTTAGTTTTCAAGGTTTCTAGGTCCTAAAAAGAGTAATTTTCGGTTTTTAGTTCTGAAAATTTTATACAGCGTTAAATATACGTTACGCTTACTAAATTCAAAAAATCTCAAAAATCCGTAGTCACAATTTTTTTTTATAGTCATTTAAATTTTTTTGACAAAATTGTCAATTTTGAGGTATTTAAGTCCAAATAGTTGGTAAAATGAGATTTTAAGACCTGAAAAAATTTAATATAACGTTAGTCGTGCATTAATTTAACCAAATAAAAAAAAACCTACGGAAAAAAAGTATTTTAGATTCTGAGCGTAGCGAGGGAGCTAGTGGTTTTACAACGATGTTTATTTTATTTATTTTTTTTTAAGTCCACGCGCAGGCTGCGCATCCCCATAGTAACTTTGCACCTATGAAATCGATGCATTTTCCATCTATATTTTATTTAAAAAGGCGGGAATATTATAATATATAACTACAGTAATTTTGTGATTACCACATTTATAATTGTCAGATATTATATTGATCATAATATACACAAGTATAATATATTGTTTATATTTATTCAGAATATTTTTGGAAGTTTATAACTTGTATAAAGTGTGCTAATTGCTAAATATAAACTAGACTAATTTCGGATAGCTAGATCAGTGGGTACCCAGTCTCATTTTATTATTACTTTAGTTACTTCAAATAATCGTTGATATTTCTTTAAATAAACCTATACATTTGAATGGGTACTGATGATTTCAAGAAAATTATAAAACATTTGTCATTTATCAAAATATAAGTAATTATTTGGCTTATTGAATGAAACAAAATGTACTTATTACAAAATTAATCATGTATTTATGTATAATTTCTACATGTCAATGTGTTTTGGTGGTACAATATTTGTGGGTTAAAAAAATAATTGTAATGGTCAATTCCTATAGTTTTAATGCTATTAAAAAATTTTTCCCACATGACCATGATTTAAGTGTAACACTTATTAACAATGGTCACGAAATAAAAAAAATATATACTTGTATATTTAGTTTATCTCTATTAATTTTTACTAATGTGAACGATTAATTGATGTTAATTATTATAGAATTGAATGATCAATTATTATTATGTCTTCTTTTTCTCATTTACCTTCAAACTATTTTTAGGTGACAATTAAAAAAAAAAAAACCAAAAAGTGTATTCTCCCAAAAAAGTATGATAATCGTCAATTCCTAA
>JAIPRL010005220.1:0-33361 GCA_025469235.1 Pemphigus obesinymphae | reverse complement strand
AAAGTGTAAACATTTTTAAAATGTGTATAATATTATAATATTTTAAATAAACTAATATCTAATTATAAAGTAATCTTTTTAATGATGTATTATATTAATTATTATATGGTTAGTTGGATTCTGAGGCTCAGGAGGCCATATTAGTGTGGAGGAAGGTCTCAAAAAATTTGCCTACTGAAAAATCAGAATTACCGCTTGCTGACTTACAAATAAGAAATAAAAAAGGTCTTTACTTTAAGCCTCGCCTAAAAATATTTGCCCCAGGCCTCGCTCCACCCTAAGGCCGGCTCTGATTATAGGCATAAAATATAAATGTATGATAAAATATAATAAGTATGTATCTCTCTGCACATATGAAGTGGCTTTGACTTATTGTTCTCAAGTTTTTATATAATCATTGTCACCAGGTTGATATGTTCGAAAGTTCGATTAAACATCGTTATGCCTATAATTAAAGTTCGCCCGAATGTGTCAATATAAATTTAACTAAAATTGTGAAAAATACTACGGAAGTCACTACCTATTCTGTGAATCAGTGAGTCAGAGTTAAATATTTAAATACGGATTTGTTACAGAGTATTACATAACAAACAATTTAATTCGAAATTCGGATCTGTAATAGGAAATCTAGCAATTACAATACAATACCTAATTCAAACGAACGAACAAACCTACCACATATATTATAATAGATAAAAAAATAAAAAGTAGAGTTGGTGGATCGAACTGGTGTACTCTGTGTCAAAAAATCGTTTAATAATCTATTATTGCTGCTACCACTAAAAAAACCTAATCGATCAGATAAAGCGGTCGAAATTTCTCGTATTTAATTTATTCAGATAATGAATGACACCGTGTATAGACAAATAATATACATGTATTTAGAAAAAAACGTCTCGGTCGGATGAGGACGATCGGTAGACACAGAAACGTTAACGTCAAGTATTAAAACATCCGGAAAACGAGAATATAACGTGAACGACACGAAAAACGTCGGGAAAGGTCGCAAAAGCCGACCGAAATTTGGGGCAATAATACGATAATATTCTTCTCGGTGTCCAAAAAGCGAGAACGCGGACGAATGAAACGCGTAAAAATTTACCAGAGAATAATTTAAAAACAGTAACGGTAATGGAATATGCGGCAAGCGGAAGCAAAAACGGGCCAAGGAATTAAATAAATAGTAGAGGTTTTTTTCATGGACTAAAAAAAGTTTGGCATTTTATATATAAGAAGATTATAAAGAATTATATATGACATATATAATAAGAGAAAAAAGTAAATTAAATTAAAAATGTACATAAAATATTTTGAAAACTATCTACCTTTAAAATAAGGCGGTCAGTAGAGATTGGAAGTATTTTCCACATTGGGTAGGATACTAGTAGTGGATAATGGATGTATTGAATTTGAAAGCAATGATAAAACCATTTTTTTTTTTTCTATAAAACGATTCTGAACGAAACTTCGGTGTATATAACATAATAGTATTATTAGTATTTATATGGCGAATAAATAATACGTCAATATACATAGTAATACGATAAATATTTTGTGAAAATTTCAAGGTACTGGCATTTTAATTTTTAATCTTTATAAATATAATATATCACATTTATAGTCAGTTACCATGACTTTTACTGAAATATACTGATTTATAACAAATTGTTATGATATCATCCATATAAAATTATAAAAGATAGTTTTTTGTTACGCTTTTGAAAACTACTTGGAAAAATTGAAAAATGAGTAGGTACGACTAATTATCTAATAAAAATCATTATACCAGAAAACTCTTAATATACTTTTTCTACCCAAAAAAGTATATGCACACAATACACATAAATAAAATAAAAATACATAATTATAAAACCAATATATTCTTTACTACGCTCAGGATCGCCAGATATATAATATAATATAATTTTATTTTATTATACTATTATATAACATAACATTTAAAATATTCATAGTTTTAAAATATATAACATTTAAATTTTATTCGAAATATATTATAAAATATTCAATATTATTTCATTATCAGCTGGAATATCCTTTTCAATATCATATTTAGGCTATGTACAATATAGGGGCCGAAAAACTTCAACAATTTTATGAAAAAGACATTGATGAAAGAACATTTTCACAAGAATGCATACCTATATTTCAAAATGTATATTCAAAATACAATTGGGAAAAAGCGGCCAGATCAAAGTATATTTATATTTTTTCGAAACCAGGAATTAGAAAAATTATTTCCAAATGTAAGCATTGCTTTAAGAATATATTCCTGTATGGCGGTTACCAACTGTTCGGCGGAGAGATCTTTTTCGTGTAATAAAAGGATAAAAACATATTTAAGATCTTCTATTAGCGAAAATCGGTTGAACTCTTTGGTCTTACTGTGTACCTATCGAAGCAGAATTAGTGTTGACAATCGATTTCCAAGACATAATTGACGAATTCGCAAACCTTAAAAGCCTAAGAAAACTTTTTTAATAATGTATCCATATTTATGTTTTGATATTAATATATATGAGCACTTGTGACTATTTATAATTATTATATTATATACCCAAAGTCACAATATTATACACTTTAATTTTGAGTTTGACCTCGTTTGTTGTTGGTTCGTTGTTGGTACGCGCTGAAGATGACAACTTAATTGTTGAAATACGTATAAGCAAAATAAAAGTGTATAATATTGTGACTTTGGGTGTATAATATAATAATATTAAGTTTTGATGTCTAACTGTTTTATATATTTTTAAATAATAAATAATAATTTAATTAAAAATACATTTTTCTAAATAATGCATTTTGCTGATTAGAAAAAAACTTGTGAAAATGAAAGGGCGGCAAATTTCCTTCTGGTTGTAGGCGGCATATTGCTTAATCCGCTGCTGATGTATACAGTTAAATCAGTACAACGATTTTGGAACGTATTTATTTGTTATATATAACCATCAATTATTCTTATAAAAATAGAACAGTTTTCAGTTAATTCATACACATTTGTGTTTTATCTATATTTTATTATTCTGCGTAAATATAATTTTTGGTTTAGTATAATTTAATATTTTATACACATTTTTATTTTAATAATAATAATTATCAATGCTATTATTGATTATTATTATTGCTGTTTATGTATATGTAAAATATAATAATATTATAATGCATACACTTATACAGTTCAGAAAACATTTCACTCGTTAAAATTAAAACCATTATAATACGCTATGGTCTCTAGTAGAAATTCATTTTATAAACATTAGAGCAATTACGTAAATATTATAATTATGCTCCTTGAAAATAAGGCTCGAGACCCTGGGAGATCGATTCCCATTTATTAATGGGACTTAACATTTAATAATATTAAGAAAAAAAACCATTTTGCTAATTTTTCAAACGAAAGTGTGTAGTAGCGTCTCACATTGATCATAAATGTCAAACATGACTATTTTTAAAGACTTTATCCTTAATAATTATCAGATTACGTAACTTTTTCATATTTTTTCCTCAATATAAGAATGCCTGCAAGATTAGATTAGGTTAGGTTAGAAAGAGCCAGAATCTCGGTCTAGCGAATAATAATAATAATAATAATAATAATAATAATAAAAAAAATATTAATCGGCTATCGACATTCGACTTTTAGGGATATATTTCATCATACCGAATGGTTCATAATATTCTGTAGATGATTATCATTAAAATAAAAATATAATCCATTAACATTGCAGCCGATACAATATACCTAATTGAGTTTATCGTGAAAATTAATCGTTAGAATGTCGCATTCGAGTAGGCATGCATCGTGACTAATGCCAGTACTTTCCAAGTATTCGTGTTTAATAGTCATAGGTCGATTAAAAAAAAAAAATATAGATACATTATTATAAATGAAATAATTTACATTATACCTGTACCACACGAGGTACCTATATATCGAAAACTATGTCCTAAAAATATTTAAAAAATAAAGTACTTTACAGTTATTGTACCTACTTGGTGTAAGTATAAATTATAATATATTGTATATATTATAATATATTGTATATATTATAATATATATTATATATTGATGTAAACGATTTATTTACGATTCAGAAAGCAGTACCGTTTATCAATGAAATATCATCGATTGTGAAACTCGACATGTACAGACCATCGTAAAATAAACAAAATAAAAAAAATTCGAATTAATAAACATTAAACATTCGATAATACAATATAGTTGGCCTACAGCATTTAAGTACATATTATACACACAAAGAATATGTCATTATTTAATTTGTCATATTATTTGACAACTATTGTAAGTATATACGGTATTCATTATGGTGTATAATTTGTAAATAGTCATATTATATTTAACAACATAGTACATAATCGTTACGGTAAAATACCGATTACCTGTGAAAGCCAAAATTTAGGAATTTTACCGATCGATCTGGAAAAATCTTAGCATAATATTTGTATACTTAATTGTATATTGTACAAAATATTAAGGTCAAATCCCGAATGACCATTATCGTTGTTCGGAAATTTATCAACGAGTTTTAGAATAGGATATATTATTGATATTGGCCGTACCAATGTCAATAGTATTATATATTTTGGTTTAGAAATTAAAACAACAATGATCTATAAATATTATTAAAAAAAAAAAAAAAAAAAAAAATTTCAAATTATTTTACAAACAAATACTGAAAATAATAAAATTTGTAACAAATTATTACTAACCACTAGTGTACTAATACATAGTGTATTATTGAATGAATTTCGTATAGATTTATATATATATATATATATGTGACATTTTGTATGTTTTATTTCATGTTATTATTACGGAATTATACTGAAAATTATTTTGTATTTATTATTTAGATACATACCTACCTATAACACTGCTTGTACTCGTATACTATGTATTGATTTTTATTCAAAATAAAATCGAATTTTTAAAATAATAATAATTTTATAATTTTCACTTGGTATTCGTTTGCAAAATAACGCATTATGAATGTATATAATATTGAGATCTGCGGAATTCAATCTTCAGAGTTGTTTTAATGTTTATAAAAATATTGTATAATAAAATTCGAATTTCTTACCCTCCAATGCCGGTATAATTACCACGATTACCAATATTTGCAATTAAAATTCCAAATTACCGTAATTATTCGGGAATTGCCCTTAATATTTTGTATATCCTAGGATTCATCAGTATTCGCACTTTTACCGAAACATGTTTTTAAAAACATACGATACATATTACTATTACTATGTACTAGTTAGTTTTTCTATTACTTAATGTAATTTAGAAATATATTCGTATAATATAGGTCACGGGAATAATGTCAATATAATATTATGTATTTATTTTTCATTTTCAATTGCACAACAATTTGAAAAAAGATACGTTAAAGGTTAGAGATCAATTATTGTCATTGATGGTAATCCGTTCTTAATAATTATTCATATATGATTGATAGACGATAGTATATAGTTGTTATTATGATTTATGAATAGTGCAGTAAAATTCGAATGGATTGTGAATGATATCCCATAGAGCCATAGAAGAAAGTGTCCACATTATAAAATAGTATAGTGTTGAGTGTTTACTGTTGGTTTAGCTTAAACGGAATATATAATAATATAGTGAATATATTTAGAAAACTATATAGAATATTTCTTTAAAGATAACATCAATCATATTATCGTTAATTTTTTTTTAATCAGATCATAAAACTATGTATTTTTAACACACCAAATATTTTCTACTGATGGTTTTGTTTTAAGAATAAAAAAAATATATTGTGTTTATATTATTTATATTTTATATATATATATACAAAATCGCACCAACGTCCATTGTAAGTTCAATATAAAACAGTAATATATATATATATATAACAACTATATTGACAAAAGTAAAGTAATATAGGTATATATTAAATTATTTAGGTATACAAAAGTTATTCCTATAATTTAAAGAAAGGGCAATGTGAAAGATCAAAAAAATACATAATTCATTTTGGACAATTTTATACAGTACTTTATTTCTTGTAGCATGATAAGAAACTTTTAAGTGTATTTACAGGAAAAAACGGTCCAGGGAATTGATTGACCATTTTAATCATTAAATAATTAAAAATAAATAATAACACTTATTATTATAGAAGGGTTTTTTTGTTGAAATATTTTTTCTTTTCCATATCAAAAAATATCTGTTTATAATAAGTATAATGTTTTTTCTGCCTAATTGCTTAAAATACTTTAAAATAAATATAATCAACTAGTACGATATGACAAGAAGAGTCCCACTAGCAGTTTTCAGGATAACAGAACAGTTTGTTTACTTCGCTACACTATTACTTCTGGGTAATGTATTTCATCAGATCTTTGAACGTGAAATTAATAATTATCCTTTGGAACCTCTCTACTTCCGGTTTTCGTATCAGGACAGTACGAATTCAGTTGAAATTATTTCATTATAGATACTGTCAGAAATTTTTTTATAGTAAAACCTATTCCTATATTGTGTAACGTACCTAATCATGTATAAGTACATAATTTCAAATCTAACGTTCCTATAATATATACATTAAAAATCTGTTACCCAACCATAGAAATTCCAAATTCCTCATTCATCTATTAATTTCCTTATAATGTTTTCTATATTACAATATAATCATGTCCCAATAATGAGCCCTGCCGCATAACGACGCCCCCTTGTTTTCTCTCAAAATTTAAAATAAAATAAAAATATTAAATAATAATAACATAATATATTTGCACGTATTTACGCGTTCATAATGTTTATTTATATTATATTTTTTTAAATGTTTGTATTTTGTCAATTATTATTAATTTTACTGCAGTCTGTACTATAATTCGTAATGTTTACCTATATATATATATATATATATAATAATAATAATAAATTGTTTAAATGCGAAATTTGTGTAAAATTAAAACGTAAACGTTTACGTAATACTCACTTTGAGTATATTACCGCATACGAACGTGGTATACGACGTATATATATTACATACGCGATAGAATCGATAGAGTTATTTATTTACTTTTTTTTTTTTGGTTTTTACTAGCTTTCGTCATGTCGGTGCGATTACAGTTCGACAGTGTCGGACAGTTGTATTATTTGGTGTATTCACAATATACATATAATATGTAAATATACGAACGGTTGACACTTCAACGAGTATATATTATAGTGAATAGGTTATACAAACTGTATTGGATATAATATATATGGTATAATTATGAGTGTATGCAATATAAATAACGTGTGGATGTACGTATATTTAATTAATGTTATTCAATCGAACTCAATATGCGGTAATGAAATACGTTAAGAGGATGTTACACTCACATTTGTCGTCTCTGTCTATCTAACAGATAATATAGCAAAATCACACTACGCAGAATTGAAATGTTGGCGTTTAGGTTAAATTTAGAGTACGTATAAACACCTATTACAAAATTTAAAGCGAGGGATATTTTCGAGTGAACCTCATGGGCATTTCGTAAAATATCGTCTGACGAAAAAGTTAGAGCTATTTAAAAATATCAAAAACTAAAAATTCCGTAACTTTTTTTTTCCGACGATATTTTACAAAAAAGCCCCATGTGGTTCATTTGAAATTATTCTTCTCGTTAAATTCGATAATAGGTGTTTATAAGCTGTAAATCTAACCAAAATGCCATAATTTGTACGATAATTTTGCTATATCGCCGCCGATTAGACGGACGGAGACAGAAAATGCGGGTATGGCATCCTCTTAAAAATATTACGTGCGGTATCGTATTATGTGGTTGTGAGGGGGTGGGGTGGGGTGGGAAACAATCGACTACGAACGAAATGTCGAGTGCACCTATATAGTTATGACGGAATAATGTAAGTATATTTACCGAAATCGAAAATATTATGACGTGACGATAAAACACGTGTCGTTCGTCAAAATGACGAGAGGCTTCGGGATAAGTTCAAAGACGTATATGTGTACCAATTACGTTATAGTGCCATTGCAGTATACGAAATGATGTTGTGTGTTTGCACGTGGTTTCCATATAGCTATGCAGTTGTCATAATGTCGTATTACGTATACGGTATTATTATATTGGTGCACAATGCCAAGTACACGAAATCAGACGTATTTAGTTTCGGGTCATTAGCACTTTCTCGTTTTAATCGTATAATATAACATCCGACAGAAATCGTCTACGTTTTTACGAATACCGGCGGCCCCGTCTATATACACACGTATAGTGTACCTACTCGATTTAAAATCCATTTTTTTTTTTTTCTCACTATTTATATTCATCATTTTGATCCAACCGTTGATGACAAAAAAAAAAAATACGTTTTGAGCGTCGTACCGTAATCGTACCTACTGTTTGTGCAAGTGTCGGTGAAATCATACATTTCATCAGTAATGTGCAATTATACATTAAATCGTTACCAACGTTCGTTATCGTCGTGTTTTTAAAATATTTTCTTTGAACTACTTTTCAACGTACCGATTAACAATTATTAGTTAAATTACAAATGAGTTTTACACGATAGAATGTAATTTATTGAACAATGCCACCCGGTTAATCTGAAAGTAATGCCGTTATTATTATTTTATTTTGTAGTTAATATTGGCGGGGACAATAATTAGATAAGCAATAATAAGTCTCTATATTTTCACAAACACGATGATAAAGACGAAATTCGATATCGATTATAACCATATATAAGTACCTAGAATTGTAGTATTAATATTAAAACGTTTGTTATATTTTGCAAAAGACTGTTATTTTATTTTTGTTTAATATATAAAAAGAAATGATTTCATATGCTGTGAAAAGTACAAGGAAGAGTAAAAATAGTAAATATCAAGTTTGTATAAACAATGATAGGTATTAACGATAAAACTAACTACAGCTAAAGTTAAATTGATTGGAACATTTTTCTAAAATATTTAAGTGCTAGAAGTTCATTAATTTATACATTTATTATCGAAATAAATTATCTACATTTATAATTTAATAAAAAGTAAATTTTTTATCGATTGTATATTGATTGTTTTATTCGTATTTAAGCGACAAGAGTTAATTTTAGATAAAAATAAATACCTAAAATAATAAAATACCTCTATGAAAAGTTTTGTTTTTCAATATATTTTTTCTAAGTAAGGAAAACTTTACTTTTATACCCCAAAAAATGTGCTTTTTGAAAGGAACAATAATTAACTAATTATTCACTTATTCAGAGATACTTTCGTGATATTTAACATTGCGCCATATTGCGTTAGTTATAGAATATGTTATCGCCAAAACAATTTGTATATGTTAATATAAAATGGCTAATTTGATAAATAATTCATTTTACAAAATAACAAAATACACATAATTTATTATATGTAATTTGTGAACATGGACTATAAGTACATTTTTTTTTTTAAATTACTGAAAATTGCTCATAAAAAGTGTTTACTCGATAAATCTACCAAATATTTTACATTTTACCTCATTTATACCTCGTTATATCGTTTTTCTCTGGTTCAGGGATTTCTTGACTATTAAAATATAGTGATCATATATATATTTACACATAACATGAAACGTACGTAAATTAATATTACTATCCTTATTATAATAATAAACTAGTAATTACCTAAGTGTTTCATCATATTTTAAATATATATATATATATATATATATATATATATATATAGGTATATATACATATATATTATATATACAGTAAACACTTGTTGACTCATTTTACTACATATTATTGAGTTATTTGCAAAACTATAAATTTTTCCTGGTTTTTCTGGTAATAAACATTTATTACCAGTATAGATACTATTATTACTATACGTAAATGTAAAATACAATTGGACTTATGGTAGGTCCTTACCACATGGTAGAGCATCTACTATTGGCAAAACAAATTAACAATATATGCATTCTGATGAACAACAAAATTAAATTATTATCTATAAATGTTACCATATAAAATATTTTGATTTAAATCTACTTTAACAGATATCATTTTTTTAATCAAGTTATGATGATTTATAATTTGTAAGTTTGGTATACATATATATTTAGGATATATATATATTATTTAAAAAAAAATGTTAGGAAAATACCTACACATAAACCGATGTATTATAATTATTAACAATTTAAAAATGATAATGCAGTCACAATTTTTCAGCTGCGACACACAGTGTTGACGTTTACCAACTTACAATTTATGTTGGAATTTAGCTACCCATGGCGGTTGCATCACCAATATTGTTCCAAAATTGTACATTCTGAGCAGAGCGAGGGCGTTATTTGATTATGAATATTTAATTTCCCTTTTAAGGAAACCGTCTTATATATAAAAATATATTATACAAACGGAGGGGCAACGCATAAATACCCAGACCACAGAAAAAAATTGTAACGTTATCAATAATATTGTTATACCGAAATAAACTAAAGATAATTTATTTTAGTACACAATTAAAGTCGTTACCTAAATCCAGTCGTTTATGGTCCACGTTCAAAGTCAATAGATATTATGAACGTCAAAGGTTTATTTAAAACTAGAATTTATTTATTTAATAATATATAGATATGGGCGATGCCCTTTGGATAGATTTTTACAAATAATAAACAACATTACATAAAATCATATAACATAAATAAATTAAACTGAAAATTAAAAATTAAAAATTAGGTACAAATAGGTTTGCACCTTCACATATTAGGAGGGAGGGATATATCGACTTCGCCGAAACTTCTGGTTTCGAAAAAAGGTATATATAGACTCCGCCGCCTACTGTTCAAAAAAAATATGTATCGATTCCACCGGCTACTATTGATCCGTCGCTTCTTCTTTATGAACATCGATATATTTATTTATTAATAAGTTATTAATATTAATATTTATTAAATATGTAATAAATATATAATATATATATATATATATATATATATATATATTCACTTATATATGCACTTTTTTAGTAAAAATTAAGCATTTCACTCGTCGGGTAGGTTAAATAATTTATTTCGATAAAATGATTCTGATGATACCGGAGATTGGTATAATATACTTATCTACCTACAAAAATATTCCACAAAAATGTCGACCACAATATCCTGTATCTTATCTTCCTATTGATTTGCTGTGATATTGATTGATATGCAGTTGTTATAATGAGTACTTTTCTAAATAATCTCAACAATTTTATATTATTATGTATATTTTTACGTGAAATGTGATCATAGTGTGTGGTGAACTCAGTGTCAGTGCTGGTATCGGCAGTACATTGCGTGTAGTGTACATTTAAAAATTAAGTAAAATAAAATTGTTATAGTGAATTTTACTATAATTTCAAGTAAACGAAAAAACGATCTTATTTTATATAATAATTTTAAATCTTATAAATAGATTACGTAAAATGTTTAAATGCATTTAACTGGCAGTGTATTAAAAAAAATGCACTGCAAAATTTTATGATCGAATCATCTAATGAATTAAATAATAATAAAATTTATATATTTATATATGTAAAACGTGTATCCAAATATTACTAAAAGTAATTAACCTACCTACCTAAACAATTGTTTTAATTTTTTTATTCTAAACTGGTTTTATTTGTATCAATATATTATGTAATATTAGTATCACGTAAATCATACATTTACTATAAAATTTGTCTATAAAATATTTAGTCGATACATCGATACATAATTTTATTATAATAATTTGCTTAAAAAAAACCCAGTCCTTTTAACAAAATATTTCTTCTTCTTTCTGGTAGGTATCACAACTCTTCAAGAGTTTTTGCCGCCACCAACACCTCTTTCCACTCTTTTCGATTTTGTACTTTTTCTTCCCAATTTGGTGTGTCTAATGTCTCTAAGTTCTAAGTCCTGCTTTATTCCATATATATATCCATCGCTTCTTTTGACGTCCTCTTGGTCTCTTCTCTACGGGTTTTCATTCGACTGCCGTTTTCGTGTACCTACTCTGACAAAATATTTACTGGTCAATAATTAGCTATAATTAAATGTAAATTATATGACACCATGGAATGTAAATAAATAAAATACCATCCGATGGACATCATTATTACCAAAGTAAGGTGGTTTCACAATTAGTTAATAATACGCATACGCTTCTCTATGGAAACTCACTCAGTAGTATGAAATTATACATTTTGTCCGAGTTAAATTCCCTTACATATTATTATTATGTCGTCCTTCACGAATCGTCCGTGCATATTTATATTTTCGTTACATTATACAACATGAGTTAATATGTTATATTTTATTATCAAATAAAATAAAATTGTTTATTTGGAGTAGATTTTATATAATTATGTGCCAATTATATTTTTTGTAATATTATATAACAGCAGTATAATTTATATTATTACATACTAGGTATGATTGTTATAATACGCTATATTAATGGCACATATATATATATATATATATATATATATATATATATATGTCTGAATAACACAAAAAAAATAAAAACAAAGACATTTGAATGAAACGTACATTTTTATTACCCGGTTTAGCGAAAACCCGGCCCGCATACCGGAAGATAACACGTGAACACATTCGTATCGTCTTGTTAGGTGTCGTGTTTCTGAATATAGCACTTATCACTATAATGACTATAATGATATGCGTATTGTACATTATTAGGGGGAAATATGTAAACGAATCGAATATGTTAGGTTAGGTTACGTCGTACATTGTTATTATATTATGGAATCGGCGCGTGTAGTTAATTATTTGCATAGGTCGTAATATACATACATATTATTAATATTCATTAAAATATAATATACTATATATTCACATTGGACACCTAGCAATGGTATTTCCCATTATGAGGAATTAACCAAATTGAACTTGGTTACTGAATTGTACACACAATCAGTTTCGGTTATAATATAATAATCTATATAGAGATGTGTAGTGAATGAGTGAGTCGACTCAAGGAGTCAAATATTTTTAGCGAATTGAATGAATTGGAGATCAGTGCATCACAAATCAGCGACTAAATCAAACATCGGATCTCTTTAAATACAATACCGTGAAACTCGAGGGCGTAGCCAAGGGAAGGGCTAAGAGGGATATAGCTATTTATGCGCTAATTTGATTGCAGTTGTTCAATAATAGTTGTACTTTTGTTATATTCTGAACGTGTAATTTTGTTAATAAAAATTATTAAAAAATGGATGATAAAAGAAAAAATGTACGAACACAATCATTGTAATGCAATGAAAAAGAAAAATTCAAAGAAGATGACGTTGTTCAAATGTTTCATCAAAATACTCTTAGAAGATTGCAGTTATATAGCAGTTTGGGGATCCTAATAGTTAAAATAAAATATATATTGTAAAAATAACAATACTTTATAATATATATATATATAACAAAAAATTAATATATAAAAATAAAATATACCTAGAATATCCATAAAATGTTTATAAAGGCAAAAAGAGTTTCGTCTATAAGCCATCACCAGGTTAACCTATACGTCATTATCTACCAAGAGGACGTTACACATACGATTTTTAAGGAGTTCTGTATAAGATATTTGTATGACATTTTAAGAAGAATGAAAATCTTTTAATTTAAAAATATTTAAGTACCTACATTTTAAAAATAATTTTAAAATAAATCTGTGTTAATACCACTTTTTATTGTTTGTGCAATTACGATATTTTTTAACAAAACTGTTATAATATTGTGTCAAAATTTAGTTTTTTAATTAAAATTACAACTCAACAACAATTTTTTCTCTCAAAACAATTTTTAACGATAAAATAATGCATGTGGCGTCCTCTTAATATTATAAGGTTGTAGTCTGATGATAACTTATAATCGAAACTAGTTGATACCTTTATAAATATTTTACGAATACTCTAGGCATATTTTTTTTTAAATATTTTTTATAATATATATTCATTTTGTTTTATATAATATATAAAATATTGTTATTTTTATAATATAGGTAGGTACTCGTGTATATATATATATAACTTTCTTTTAAAATTATTTCCTAATATATTTTGTGTTGTATAACATTAAACCAATATACTTTTTGACACTTTTAAGATTTTAGTACATTTTTTATTATCTACATAGATAATATGTGACCTTAGCCTCCCCTATACGAAATTCCTGGCTACATCACTGGTGAAACTAGTAGCTTGTAATATCTTGATCTGTACGGCCAAGTACCAACACAATTATAATAATTGTATTCGGAATATGTATATTAAAAGTAAGTGAGTGAGTCGGCTTGCAACGAAACGAACGAGTTGAAGTTGAAAGATTCGACTAATTTATTATATTAAGTACTAAAAAAGTATTAGTATCTACCTATTTTTATATTTATTTTGATATTATGTTATATATAATAATATATATATATATATGGTAGGTACCCATAAATGAGGATATGATAACTCTTATAAGTTGAAAAACGAGATACATTATATACTATAAATTTGATTCATTAATGAATTGATCCGATTTACAATAATGATTCATGATTTAGGTTCAAACTAGAAGTGATTTAAATTTTTATTGATTGGAAATGAATTCGTGAAGTGGGAATTGACTTGATTAATTGACTCATTCAAATTAATTGGATTGAGAAAATTGATTCATATAAGTGAGCCACAATTCCAATCTCTAATAATTTATAACCGATCATATGGAATGGTTATTATGCTTGGTTATTGATAAGATGAAAAAACATAACCCGGTTGATCGCGAAAACACGCATATGGTGTCATATTATATAATCATTATGAACATACAAGTGGCGCCGAACTCTAAAAATAATACTATTGTCAAATATTTTTCTATTAAGTACCACCCACCTTAGAAATTTCAAGCAAACCTGTGGAAGCTATGTCCACACACCCCCAAATACTACTATAACTATATTTTAAAAATATTTATCTACTAATATACTGACGAAATAGTATACCTCTACTAAATACTTATACATTAATAAAGTTAATTAATTTTTACTCTTAATCAATATTCATTATAAAATCGATTTGCCTACGATTTTACATAAATAAAAATAAATTGGTTTTTCAATTTTTAAAAAAACTTCAATATCATACCTATATCTATTTGATATTATAATAAATATATTAAATAATTATTTTTATCATTACTTGTAAGTGGTATATAATATAAATATATATATATATCAATTACACACTAAATTTAATAATTTAAATTCACAATTCAAAGTTAAGAATAAATTATAAAAGGTTCTGGATATGGCTAATAAAAGGGTATATTGTGTTTTTTGGGTTAATAAAATAAATATTTGGATAAAAATGAACTAAATAAACAAAGTGTTTGTATTATATTATCTTTATCTACTGGAATATCTTCTTCACAATTAATAATCATTAAATGTTCTAATCTGGCTTCTGACATTTGAAACTCAATTTAGTTTTTAAAAGTTTAAGCTTCAAAAAACATCTTTCGACACTGCAGCTACTAACTGGTAATGTAATACATATTTTAAGTAGTACCTATATATAATGTAGGAAATACAGTTTTCAACTGAGTGGAGCAAAATAGTTGAAATAATTCAACAATACTTGTAATATTTATTAGTAAATGTAATTTATCTTGACTAGTATGGTTATCTACGTCTTCAATAAATATAAATAAATACCCAGTTTCTACAAAAAGAATTTGTTTTTATTTAACAAATACGTATTTCGAAAACAATGTTCTCATCTTCAGTGTTAAACAACTACTGTAGTTGTTTTCGAAATACGTATTTGTTAAATAAAAACAAATTCTTTTTGTAGAAATTGGGTATTTATTTATATTTATAAATAATTCTACAAGTAACTCAACACCAAAATACGTCTTCAACATCAGAATTTACGTTTAAATCTATTAATTGGTCATCATAATTTTCGTCATCACCATTATCATATATTTCTTCACTATTTAAATTTAATGGGTGTAATATCTTTGGTAACTGCTTTGTTTTTTCATTTTCTTCATAATTTCTAACAAATTGTTGATACTTCTCAATAAACATAGTATATGATTCAAGTATTTTTTATATACAGAACATATCATGGTAAAAGCATCAGTTGGAATATAGGTAATTTAGATTTTTTCTCACTTCCTTCAATCTTTTTGAAGATAATAAAGAAATATCCTTCAATAATCTATTTGAATCATCAAATCGTTGACATAGCTCTGTTAGAATACTATCACATACCTACCGTATAACAAGTTTCTACTTTAAACTTTTTTTTCGTTTTTTCCCACAACAACATTCGTTTTTTTCAGATTGATTGTTCACCATAATAAATTTAGCAAAGGAATTACGAAAATTAATAAAATTCAACAAATTTGCATACCGTTGACCGTTTAGATTGTAGTCACGAGAATCGTGACATATGTAACATATTTTCGCCGAAATATACGGGTACCTACCTAGGTATTTATTTATTAGGCAAAACCGGAAAACTCATAACCGAGGAATAAATTATTGCGCTATAAACATTAATTGGCTTATTTTCGTTATCTTTGTTTCTTATTTTATTTATTTATTCCAAGGACGTAACTGGGAACCAGTGGCGGTGCCAGGATTTTTTTCTTGGTAGGGCCAATAGAAGGCCAACTGCAATTATAAGATAGGGCCATGCAAAAATTACCTTTTTTTTTTTTTTTTGCTCATCACTTGAAATATAGACCCAAAAAATGGTTTTCCCACTACAAAATAATGTGAAGACATTTTTTTTTTTACTCATCTAAGAAAATAACTCCTTTTTATTACATCCTATCTATTAACTAATATTGTGTATGTAAGAATAATATATATTATGAGTAATTTAAAATTATATTTATTACAAAACTTGTAAATATAGTCTTAACATAGTACTTAAAATAATATAGTCAATATTGATATAAATAAATATTTATAACCGATCAGAGTTATATATATTATATTATATATAATATATATAATATTGATTATAAGATCAATATCACTTTTTTTTGTTTAATATGAATTTTTTTTTTTTGTAACAAATATGTTTTTCATATTTATTAATTTTTTATGCTTACGAACAGGGATTTGATAACGTTATAGGAATAACGTTTCAAAACGTTATTTAGAGTTATGTTCCACTATAATGTTATTTTTCGTAACGTTATAATTCGTAGCGTTCCGGAACGTGATAAATAACGGAACCATATATGTAACGTTATCAATTCCTGCGTAAAATCATTATTTATAGAATTTCTTAAATAGTTTTCAACTCTCTTCATACATAAGAATGTACTCTGGCATGCCACTGAAGACATTGGAATGGTAATTACTATATAATACACAATTTATACATTTCTAAAAACGCTACTCCATACATTTTCAAAAAAATATTTTTTAAATTAATTAATCCGTTAGGATATTTAATATATAATAATATTGTTTATTGTATTTTTTTGATAATTAGATTTCGTGATATGAAAATAAAATATAGAAATTTTCAGGGCGGGCCAGTGGACGGGCCAGGGTGTTTTCAGGGTGGACAATGGCCCACCCTTGGCAGTAATTGCCAACTTCGGTAGGTACTCGTATGTTTATACAGTAAAACCTTCCCTAACGGACACCTCCCAATAACGGACACTTCCCAATAGCGGACGTTTTTTTGGGAACGGGAACATTTTCACTACTTTTTTATGGGGAAACCTCCGAACAACGAACACCTAGTTTTGCATTCGAGAGGGCAGTTGACTGTATATAATATATTTAACATAATTAAATTAAATTAATAGAATAATAACTAGTCTTGACTGCCAATGTTTCGTATGTTTTGTTAGTTAGTTACTTTTCGACGACTTTTTCGACGTTGGCAAATGAACGTACTCGCGAGATTTTATAGAGTCGTCAAAATTATAAACAGACAAAGCTGATAGATTTTTTTCTTACCAAATTGAATATTTATGTATGCATCTGATAAATTTTTTTTATATATACGTAGGTGTTAAATTATGAATTACCATAAATATTACCAAATCATTAAAATTATTATACCATTAAATAGACATAATTTATAATTATATTTAATTATAACATTATAATTTAATTTTACACATTTGACCTTTAAGAATTTCAAACATTTGCCCCCCCCCCCTGAATGGTGGACACCTCCGAATAGCGAACAAAATTTCGGTGACCGAGGGTGTCCGCCATTCAGAGGTTTCACTGTATACATAATATATATTAGGGTGGCCATTATTTATATAAGGAAAAAAAAATGTATTACATTTTAAGGAGTGCCGGCCCGAAATTCATTATAATACATTTAAAAATAATGTCTGTATATTTTGAGATCGATCTGACATAATTAACAGAGAGCGCTCTAAGCTCAAAGTTTATTGAAAAAGTCTAAAGAATCATTATTGTAGTACTAATCATTTCCTTAAAAATGTATCTTTATATTTTTTGTTAACTTAACCCTTTTTTGAAAATTCAAGAAAGATATAGGAATGCGTATATTTTATGAAAAATGTTCGGTTTTTAGATTTTTGCGATTATCTTCTTAAATTTTACAGATATGGAATAATCGTATAATATAATTGATAAACAAGTTTCCCTGTCATTTCATTTCGGTAGTAAATGATAATACTGATTGTGATTTTGATTTATGACCCAATAATCTATATCAATCGATCGAGTAGAATACAACTCACTCAGAAGAATGTATTATATACTGGAAGAAAGCAAGAATTCCTACGCAAGAGCCTCATAAATGTAAGCTGAAACTCAAAAAACTTTATAAAGTATGGAAAAACCTATCCAAAGATATAAATAAAACTAGTGAAAACATACGAAATAAACGGCTTCAATTTTCTAATTCGATAGATGACCTATTTGATGTAGCACTTTAAAATGTGTTGGTGGTCATGAATATAGATGAAGATAAAGAATTCTTAATCAAATAGCGTGAAAAAATACGTACGGGTTACATGGCTGGTGTAGAAAAACACAGATATGGCATAGAAAAAGGACGGTTACAGCGATTAGAGAAAGAAAAAGAAAGAAAGCTCAAATCTGACATTGGCATAACATTTCCTTCAGCTGGGACTTCTGAATGTAAGTGGAGTATTGATTATTTAATAATTGATAAGTATAATAATAATTATAATATTAATAATTATTAGAACTCGTTTCGATGTGAGATATATATTGTTATCTCGTGTTATTCGTTTATTATATTATTTCGTGCATTATCTCTATAATCTCTGTATAATGTATATATCACGAGGAAACATAATATCATGAAATTCTGTACCAAACGTGTGTACCTATACTGTAGGTACCTACTGCAAATATATAAATAAACAATTTTTAAATTAGGAAGTATGTAAAGAAAATAATTTTATACATAATAGCGTAAATTGACGTGATAAAATAAAAAAAAACATTTTTACCGACTTTTCAGTAATTGTAACGATTACCTATTATTATTATTATTATTATTATTATAGTATACCAGTATAATAGTATACCTAGGTACTGGGTGTAAAGCGTATATTATTTTACGTAACCATTTACGGTGTGACGTACAATTCAAATAATAATAATTTACACGTGAAAAATATTACTTATATAATATGTTTTATTTAAATATTTTAGTAAATTATATAATTTCGGATTTCAAAAATTCTTCTACTTCGGAATCTCGAGGAGATAGCAGTGGAGAAGGACAACATGAAAAGCAATCAATAACAAATACCGGAAAATGAATAAAAAGAGCTCATAAAGAATTATTGACTCCACGGTTAGCTACGGCTTTAATATAAAGGATTAACTTAACGAAAAAATATAAAGATACATTTTTTTAAAAAAATTATTCGTACTACGATTACGATTCTATATAATTTTTTTCGTAATCTTAAAACTAAAGTGAGTACATGGCGAAAAAATAGATTTTATACTTTTTCAAAAAATGTTAAGCTTAAAGCGCGCCCAGCTCTTTATTCTATCTCGTCGGCCTTAAATCTTACTGATCTCATTTTTGTGGTGTAATAATGGAATACATTTTTGGCCGGCACTGTCCAAAATTTACAGCTTTGAAAATAACGGGCACCCTAATATATGTATAATAGTATTATCTGTGGTGTCTATAATGTATAGTGAGTATAGTATTCAATCATAATATATAAATAATGCTTTAACGGTACAAATATACGATATACTGGCATATGACTGCAACTAAAACCTCTAAGAGCTTATAGTTACATAAATTATAGTAAGTCTTAACTATATAACTATTATCGTCTGCGGGCTAATCTCTGGAGTGAGTGAGAGTGACCACCCAACTATTGTTAGTACAATATCTGAAGGTGTGGGGTTCGGCGCCACTGATACGATAATTACTATAGTTTTATCATAACTTGTATAACTGATGGTATGCTATTTTGTATACGAATACAATAAACCACGGGGCCAGTAGTTCGGTATTGTACAAAGGTCTCAATTCTTTGAGTATTGTTATATATCGGTTGGGTAAACATTGGTTACAGATCTCCTGTCGCTGTCGATTAAGCCGAAAAAAGTACAATAATTGTTAAAAGTTGTTTATCGGCTCGTTTATGTAATATATACCGAAACCGGAGAGAACGTCATTTTCAACGAAACAAATGCATAATATGTTTTTTTTCATTATTACATACACGAAATACAAAACGAATTATAGGAAACATTATAATCTAGTGCCGCATAACTTTTTCGATTTATGATCATTTAAATTTCAAATTACACGTGTTAACATATTATGTGTAGGACCATTATTTCCCGAACTACATTATATTGAATTTAGATTTTATTGTTTGAATTCATTATAGTGGGTGCTTTAAAAGGAAATTTTTTCATATATCTACTCAGTAAAACCACGAAAAATGGTTATAGAATGGAAAATAATAATGCCAGAATTATAAAATAATATAGGTACACCATATATTTACCATAACGCTATATTGAAATGATTAAATTTAAATATTTCTTTTAAACCCTCTTCGATTATTTGTAAAATATTTAAATTTAGTGTTTTTCGTAGGTATACACGTTTTCAGGCAGGAGTTTCGTGTGAAGAGTTATCTGATGAACATTTGTATTTAGTTATTACTTTAAACTGGTAATTTATAATATTTTGCAATCCTTTTTATTTTCAAGTGAAATAAAAACTATATATACTTCGCTACCATATAAAATAATAGTACTACACTATCTTGTCTGAGAATCAAATTAATATTTATGCTGAAACTGAATTCGAGTAAATTTCAAAACTAAAGAGGCATATATCTATTTTCCCTTTTTGTCCCTGAGCTTATTCATTGATAATTTGTTTAATATTTGTTCCGAGTGATTAAGCAACAAAAATATTCAAGTAGGTATACTCAAATTTAAAATTTAAAAATATATAAACCATGACTTTTTAAATTAAAATATTGTATTACACACACACACAGAATATTTCACTTAACTGATTCAATGAATTGACACGTTGATATTTTGATACAATTGTATAGATTACCATTGTATATTGGTAAAAATATGTTCGTCCTCCTTAAATATATTTACTAATAAATAAATAAATTGTGGATTAAACAAATTCTAGTATAACTTGAATTAAATTTTTAATTTGTTATAGAAATTCAAACTGTATAATTACGTTAAGTATATGCGCCAATTTAGTTTATTTTTCTATAGTCAATTATGTAAAATTCTAAGGTTAATGTTATATGTATCGAAAACGTAAAAATTAATAATCAAGAAGTTCTTTGTCCACAGCTAATTTATGTAGACTGTATATAGTTTTATTTGTAGTATGTTAATTGTATTAAAATATTGTTTTGGAAAAAATATTACGTTAGAAATAAATCCCAACTTTATGGTTCAGATATTTAAGAAAATTATATTTTTAACGTAACTTATACTTGATTTTAAACATGGATGTCACCTTGAAACATAACAAACTCGTAATTTAATTTTTTTAAAGTATTCAAATGAAAATCCATGTATAAGCTTGAATGCAAGTAGCCCGGAAGCATATAACATCTATTATGACAATCAATAATACTTATAAACCTGCTGCAGATATAGATACAATTTATAAATAGATAATATTTTGAAATTTATGAACTAGTTCATAAGAAGAAAATAATAAAGTAATTTAAATATCTCAAAATACTCTTGTGTTATAAAGATAATATAGAGTGATTTCGGGTATATATTAATGTTTTTTTTTTTTTTTTTTTGTGAATAACAGCGTCGTATTTATAAATATCGCACAAAATAATCCATTATATCCAAAAATACATAATAATTAGACTACATTTATTGAAATGTATATTTTTCATAAATATCATTTTATATTTGAAGCATGAAACTAAAAATAACTTAATAAGACCTCAATTTTTGAATTTTAAGGTTTTTGATTTACAAATTAGGAGGTGGTTACCCGTAGAAACTATAATGCACAAAGTGCCCAGATTTTTATATAACGTTATGAAAAAAATACATTAAGCTTACATTACTATTACATATTATTATTATATTTTTCACTAATACAATTAACATTTTTTAATAATATATATTTTTAAATATGAGTATTATAATAATATAACATGGAAAATGTATCAATATTGCACTATATAAAACAAATATTAAAATACCTATTATTCTTTGCAAAACTATAAAAATTTTAAACAATTACCTATCAATTAAAAGATTATTATAGTTTTTAAGTTCAACAAATCCGCCAAAAATATCCTATCTGCCGAGAGAATAGCTTCCACCCTCGACTAACTGGACTTATATATTTTAAGTTTTTAAATATTATAATATAAAATACTATAATATAATATATATAATAATATATATTATATATAATATATAATATATTATAACGTTAAAGTGTAATAATTATATTTCAAAAAATAGTTCTTGTATTTGTTAAATATTCCTGTTATATTCTGTATAATATGTTTAATACTTTCTGTAAAAATTCTCCAGTAGTATTATTACAAAGAGTTATTTCGAAAATATAATACAAAAAAATATAATTTCAACATTTTGTATTATAATTGTACTTGTTATATACACATTATATAATATATAGTAACTATATTAACTGTTAATTATAATACGTATCATGTATTAATGTATTATTGCTAAAATATAAATATATTATATAAGTTTAATATTTCATTAGAAAAATTATTTTTTTTTTTAAGGATTCACCTTCATAGTTTTGACTTTTTCACTTTTAATATCATTAAGCATTTTATATATATTTTATATTATATTGTAAAAAAATAACAAATCATGATGTATACAGTTTTGCGTTAATAATTGTATAGGTGTTTGTGAGACTTAATCTACAAGGTCATTGTTGATAGGCCATTCATTTTTACTGCTCATGATATTAAACTAATTTCTGGACATTATTATAATTATATAATACTATACATTATTTTATATTTAGTATAGTTAGAGATATTAATGAAAAAAATTAACTTAGTTAAGTTGGCTAAAATTACTTCAGTTAAAAGTTAAAAGTTAACCAAAAATACATTTAACTCAGTTAAAGAAAAGTTGATTTTTTATATTATCATTTAACATTTAGGATTTAAATCTCAAGACTTTATTTAATTATTGAACAATACACTTTTCCATTATTTACTTCTTTTAATATGAATTTGATATTTGATTCAAAAAAGATAAATCTATTATGATGCATGTATTTTGGTATAGTAGATATTCGTTCAAAGACTAAATAGTCATTATATTTTCATAAATCACGATTTCCTTTGTTCGGACAAACTACGAGTTTGATGTAATTAATGATCCTAAGCCCTGAGGCATGTGATCAGATCCGAAAAATCTAAGAATTTGACATGTAAAATAAAAATATTACTTTTATTTTTACTGTTAGTATTATATTATGTTATCTTTATCTAAGTATTCATTATTTTGTAAATAAATATAAAATATTGCTATCTCAACATAGGTACTTATCTAGATGTTTAAATTTTAATTAAATAAAATATTATTTTGTAAAAGTGAAAAATAATCATTTTCCAAGTACTCATTATCATTATTCTAATATTTGTATTTTCATTTCACGAGTTATATTTATATTGTTAATTAGTAATTATAAATGTATTATAAAAAAATTAATTTTCATATTATGATTTTTTTGATAATACCTCAACAATAGACATTATTCATTTATACATTTGAATATGTATCTAAATAATAGTTGATTTATCCTTATTATAATTACTATTTATGTAATATTATGAATTGTTTGGTTAAAAGTTATATCATCAAAGTGCCCACCTATTATTCATATAAAAAATATTGTAGTAAAAGAACAATTTTCTCGTGAACAGTTGACATGATATCAAATTATTTATTTTCATTTGTGTCTTTATAACATTTTATGTATTTATCATTATATAAGTAAATTTTTCCTTATTTACAAAAAGAAGTATTAATTATTAATTATGAAGTTACAGAAAAAAAACAGGTTAATTAAATTTTGGTGGGGTTGAAATTTAAGGTGCATGTAAAAACCTGGAGAAAAATCCAAACACTCATGTGCGTATTATTATAAATTTTCATGCATTAAAAATAAGCGCGGAAAGTAAAAATTAAAATTTACTTTTACTCATTTTTTAAAATATCAACTAACTGGTTTTCTTCTCGTTCCTTAGATTTATTTTATAAAGTGTAAAATACGGGTATACTATTTCGTGTATAAAGAATATACCTGTATGATCCAAATGTTATTTATTTAAAACGATTTTTCTTTAAAAAATAAACAGATCTGTAAAATATTCGAATAAATAAATACAAAAATATAAATGAATAAATAAATAAACCACTGAAACAAGTATTTAAATAGGTACTTCGTAAAAACTTTACTTCGTAAAACTTCATTTTCGCATACTTTTCATACACAAAAAACAAAACTGGTGTACTTGATTAGATTCGTCTAAAATATTTTTTTTCGCTGAACACAAATTTAAATTTTCAAGTAATTGTGATAGAATTGTGTTATTTATTTATAAAAAAATTAAAAATATTGTAGAATATTATTTGAATAAATATAAACATATATCTATAATAATTAGAGTAATAAATAATTAATTATACAGAGAATAAAATCTACTATAGACGATATTTTATAACTTTATTTATTATGTAAATCAGTATAAAGTATAAAATGCACATGGTAAAATACTGTTTGACATTAAATGCCAATAATAATTTAAAATATAAACGAATAACTAATAAGTAATATTTACGTGCATCCCATCATATCATATAGTTCTAAATAGGTAATTTTGAAAATTATTAACATTGTAAGAAAAAAAAAAAATCAAATGTACGTCTAATAAATTGTTACCATAGTATTTGCATTTACAATTTAATCAATGATGTTCATGTATTATTTTTCATATACAAAATAATAATTAACATAAAATAAGTATCTATAAATTGTGTTTTTGTTGGCATTTATTATTAATGCTAAATTGATCAATATCAAAGTCATAGATCAGAATAGTACCGAGTACCTACCTACTTCTTTGATAAGGAACGATCAATATTATACTTAAAATTGCTAGAATACATTTAAGAATGTCAAGAATTTCTATAGTATTCAAATGAATATTCCGAATATAGTTTTTTATAAGTATTCGAAATTAGAATATCTACCTATTCTGAATACATTTTTACCAGTTTATTCGAATAAGTATTCTGAATGCAAATTAAAAGTATTCTTCACAATTCTATAAATACAAATACAAACACATCATTTTTTGAATACTACTTCAACCTCCCGATAATATAAATAGTATTTTAAGCATCTTATATTATTTCATTTTTTTTATGAAACAGTACATTTAAATTAAAAGTGTTTAACATTAGCTGTATGTGATTTATTAAATATTATTTTATCCCATACATATATTATTACTATCTTGGCTCTCGTGCATACATTTATTATTGCGATATGTAAGTATGTAACATTAGATAAATATGCATATATGTATATATATATATATATATATATATTATATAGCATAGCCATGTAACTTGAATATTAGTATAGTAGTTTATAATTTGAACAATTTATTGAAAATTTAATTTGTTTCGTAGGCGATAAGCAACAACTAAAAAAAAAAAAATTAATATTAATTTAAATATAGTTAACTATTACATGTTTTGATATTTAGATATGTATTTATCGTGTGTTAACTGCAGAATTAATTTAAATTGTAAAAATTAAAATAAATTAACATAAATCCTCTAAAGAAATAGGTAAAATAAAGTTATTTTGAATAAATCTTTAAACATATATATAAAGAATACCTATGTGGAATTAAAACCAATTATTACAAACTAGATTCATTTTTAAATTATCTTTATTGATATTATGGTATATTATATTAAGTATCTATAATATATTTTCAAAATATAATTTGGTAAAAAATAATATTCAAACTTCAAGCCATAAATGTAACATATAGTAATTATATAAATTATATTTTATTGAATAATTGAATAAACATTGTTAATTATTTTAGCCAATAACGATATTTTATCATAAATTAGTGATAGTTTAAACAATTTAATTGGATTAGCAATAAAGCAGATAAAAATTGATTTATAAGTGTTACATATTTTAACGATAATAATATCAGTGATTACTATATTTTAATAATTTGTTTGTAAGTTTTAATTTATTAATTACGGTGATCATTTAATAAGTTATATATATTTCAATGAAATAAATGGAGTTGTCTTCAAAAGACTAGTATTCTATATTTTGACGAAAACAGTACTGGAAATTATAATTTATTAACATCGTTTTTAAAAATAGTAAAAGTGTAAAGTAAAACGTAGCAATTGTATTAAAATATGTACGTATTTGCATAAAACGGTGTTCATATTTTTCTTAGGAGATAATGGCGAATAGGCAACAATAATTTGTCTGCTGTATAGCATTAATATAATGCAGAAATTGTAACCACAATAAATTACTGTATTCATGTTTTGAACCTATAGACGCCTTTAAAAATCTGCAGGTAAACATTATAAAATGTATTACATAAATCAAAACCTTGAATATATTATTATTTTTTTAATTATGCATTTATTTTTCAGATAACACAACATATTCTGAGGTCATAGAACCACTCTAAAACACTCCAGAACATTTACCTATACAATACGATTATTTCATGGCCTAGTATATTTTCTTATATATATAAAATAAAAAAAAAATTTGAATATTATAAATATTATAAAAACCATTCTTAAAAGTAAAAATATAACATACGGAATTATTGGTATGCTGATTAAGTCATAAATATGATATCGCCGTGAACTTATATTATATACATAAATTCGTACCACTATAAATAATGTTAACATTCATTATTCAAAATGGTATAAATAGTATTATTTGTTTTTGTCAACTATATTTGACAGTTGAATATTCAATAGGTATTATTAAAAAGTTACAAAATTACTTGCAAAATTTATTTTTCAGTTTTTCAGATGATACATCATACATGTAAATATTTTGGAAAATTTTCCCCATTTAAAGTTCAATAGAAAACTAGCGTTGTTTATTTACATTTGATTCATTATTATTAATTATTAGGTATTTAAATAATAATGATTCTGTTTTATAGAATACTATAATGTTAAAATTAAATTCATATGAAACTATGGGCTATGTGGTACCTATTTTTTATTGATCTCGCATATATCACTGGTCGCAAAAAGTGTTATCAAATTAAAAAGTTATTAACCTCATTATAAACTTTAAAAAATCGTAAAAATAATTGGCTGAAAATTAGTACCAAATTATTTTTTTTAATTTTAACTTTAACGTATGATTATTATATGGATACTATCTATATATATATATTATTTATATACTAAAAAAAAAAAAAATATTAAATTACCTTAGCACAGCTAGGTAACATTAAAAAATCATTGTGGCAGTGAAAGGTTTAATTACACTAATTCATCGGTTTCCTCAATCAGTTAATATTAACATATTATCTGTAAATATATTTAAAATTAAAAAATTCCGAAAATAATTAGTTGAAATTATATAATACTTTTATAAAAACAAATATAAATTATAAAAAAACCGGGAAGCACTTCGCACGTAGGGTAGGATAATGATGATAGATGTATTGAATTTGAAAGTAATGATAATTCATTTCATTCTAAAATAACGATTATGAGCGAATCTTCGGTGGATATACTTTACCATTACTGTAGATTATACTAATAATATATATATAAAAAGTTCAAAATAGTGCAAAAAAATATTTGAAAGCAAAGGGATTCCGAGGACCTCATGATGCATGGCAACATGGTTAGCTTTCATTATACGTAGAACTGTCGTAAAACATGAGAAAATTTATCTCTTAAACGAATTGATAAAATCGTATAGTTTAAATTTGATATAACTTTAATACCAAGTCCGATGACAAATTCTGATTTTACCATTATTTTTTTTCATCAAAAAATACATGTAAAAAAAAAAAAAATCCAAAAATCTATTTTTTTTGTAAAGTACATATTATGAATTAAATGACTCAAAATTGAAAATTGCTATCAATAAGCCAAAAATGAGT
The DNA here is from genome assembly GCA_025469235.1 of Pemphigus obesinymphae. Taxonomy (NCBI): domain Eukaryota; kingdom Metazoa; phylum Arthropoda; class Insecta; order Hemiptera; family Aphididae; genus Pemphigus; species Pemphigus obesinymphae. The sequence continues at coordinate 4,576 of JAIPRL010005220.1, read as the reverse complement.
AAAAATTTTCAAAAATGTTTTGCTTTCATAATGTACGTACAATATGTACATAGGTTGTTAGTACAAATTTCAAGTTTATAAATCCATTATTAAATAATAATTTTAATTTTCCCCGAAATTCGAACACATTTCGTACCAAAATAATACATATTATTGAAAAAAATTAAATAGTTATTAAAAATTAAAGTATCGAACGATTTAAAAATTTTTTGTGTGTAGCTAGAATGACGTAATTGTAATACTGTGTAAAATTTTCAGGTCTTAAACCTAAAATGAATAATATTATGAATTAAATTTCTTAATTTAATTTGCATATTACTATAAATAGCCTAAAAATTGGTAAACGTTTTTGAAAAATGGTTTGTATTAATAAAATACGTATATGTATATGTTTGTGGTGAAAATTCCATGTCTCTAGCATTAATATATTTGGACTTAAAGAATTTTACTATAATATTTTTTTTAAGTTGGAGTGATGTGTTCAATGTGATATTTTCCTGGTATCCGCAATATAAAACACCCGTTCTATCCACTTCGAATAAATTTAATTATTTTATCAACTAATTTGTAATATAAAATGTAAAACGTAATGACGATAACGAAGACGACAAAAGTGTCGTCAAAAAAGGTGATACCCTACTTCTTCTTGTTTCGACATTTTATAATAAGACTCAACCTTGAATAAAATAATTAACCTTTTGGAAAAATTATTTTGTAAACACTTCTTATTTCGCTAAATTCTTAAATATGGTTGTATTTTGATAGTGGTTACTACTACTACAATATGTTTCTTATATTTATAAAGAATACACATTTTTAATTAAATCTAGTAAATCTTTTTTAATACATTTTATAGTGGTTAAATTTTCATTTAATATATGTAGTTCGAACCTCTAATTGAATAGTATAATTAATTATAATTAACCATGAAAATTGAAATATATATTTAATAAAAGTTTGTAATTTAATTATTGATTAAAATTATTCTAATGAAATGAGCACGGGTTATCTGCAACAAAGATTTTTACCAAAAAATATCTATATCAAAAAAGTTGATCAAAAATGTAGATCTATAACATGGTGCTTTATTTCAAGTGACTTCAATTTTTAGACAATAACATTATGCATAAACAACTAATTATAAGTGTTTAATATTATGTTGTAAAGATGGGTGAATGTTATAAAATATGAATTATTACAACTTACAGGAAAACAAGATATTATGCTTTATTACGATTTAATGTGATTTCAATCGTCGTATTGGCTATGTCTTACATTTATATTGATTAAGTAAAATTAAAATTAATTGCGTCTTGAAGTATTGAGAATATATCTTATATTATAAGATCATCGTATTATTTATCATCACTAAAATGTGATGATATTCTGTGCTTAGACCTATAATATTGGTGGACTATATTATACTATACCACTATACCACTAACTTTAAGTAATATATACTATTATATATTATAGACTATTGGTGGACTTAAATCGACTGCATGGGAACAAAAAGCTTCAATCCAAAGACTTTCGAAACCACTCGAACGAAGAAAGGTAGAAAATGTCCCGGAGAAGAAACGAAAAAATCCTACCGTATAAACTATGATAATGATAATAATTGGGAATAAAAATGTCATACGTCAATTGCTTAAAACTAAAACTAGGTACGAAAATTACTCGTGTTTTAGATGCGAAAAATTTACAACGCTCCGTTACCATGTCCCGTCAAAAGACGTCCTAGAGCTAGTATTAGCTATGCATAATATACTATAGTTATAATACATAATATAACGTTGACAAGGTAGAACAACAGGCGCCTGTCGAGAATTGTCCGTCGAAAACCCGATCGGAACGAATTAGTGATTGTCCAGTCGAACGGATTCGGACAAAAATTGGTACGGATAATGCATTTTTAGACGTTTACAAATCGTGTAGGTACTTTGAAACATAGTGGACATTTTCAATTTAGCGTTATATTTTTATGTCCACGAAAATAATCGATTTAAATCGTGTTTTATCGTTTCAGCGAAATCAGTTGAAGACGTCGGTTCGTTACGGGCGAAGGAAACAACTGAGGCCGGAACAGGAACGAAAAACATCAACAGCCACCTCCACAAATAGACACCAGTGCAGTGTTCAGGACCGGACACAAGCGTCTAAAGACAGAAAAATCCAATATGGCGGCTTTATCAAATTGCTCATAATATCACAGAATATTCTGTGATAATATTCCCTTATCACATACCTCTTATCTCTTATCATCATAGCTACGACTACAGGGCACAGACTAAAAAAACGCAAATGCAAATATATAATACAGGTTTTTTATTCTTACGTTATGTTATTTAATAAATGTAGGTATATTTACTACTAGTATTTATAATACTGAAATGCTGAATATGTAACATAAATAATGTTGCAATGTATTTAATATTATCATAATATAAATCGTCATATATAAAAAGGATGTATAAATTACAGTAAGTTAAATAGTCTAAATAAATAAATAAATTTTATAAAATACTGGTAAATAATAATTGTTCAGGAATTAAAATATTCATAATGTCAAAACAAATTATACGTACAATACACACATTAAACGGGGTTTTTTTTTTTATTTATAGGTATATCTTACATATAAATAGTTAACAGTTAATTTATTTATTTTATACAAATTTAATCTATGTATTAATACACACCTACTAATATTTTTAATTTAACCTAATTTATTATTGTGTATTTAATTATCATAATATAAATTGTCATATATACAACGGATGTATAAATTACAGTAAGTTAAATAGTCTAAATAAATAAATAAATTTTATAAAATACTGGTAAATAATAATTGCTCAGGAATTAAAATATTCATAATGTCAAAACAAATTATACGTACAATACACACATTAAACGGGTTTTTTTTTTATATAGGTATATCTTACATATAAATAGTTAACAGCAGGGCCGGTTTAAGGCGTAGGCGACGTAGGCCCAGGCCTACGGCGGCATTATATAAGAGCGGCATATTTTGAATTGAATACGAAAAAATTATTATATTTTAAATATCAAAATATCAAATGATTTTAGATGTGGGTACAATTTAAGTAATTTAAACGAACAGAAAAAAAATAATATTAAATAATAAAAGTTATCTCGTTTAAAACGATAAGAAAAATAATTCCGATTTGTGTACATACCACCGAATATTCTGTGAATATTTAGGTACCACATAATATGATGTAGGTATCAGATATAAATAGGTAGGTATTTTCGAAAACGCGGAGCGCCCGCGCCGTGTCGAGGTAAAATATAAAACTTATCGGAAGAATATATATATATTGCAAGAACATAATATTAATTTATTGAACAAAAGATTTATACCCTATTATTGCAGTGTTTGTCGTTTTCGAGTGTACGTCATTTGCGAGTGTGCTCTCAACGGATGATAATACCTATTGGTTTTTACATTTACGCATTTGGTCGAATAATAATAATTTCATATTTGTCCATCTATCGAGATTCAAGACAGCTATAGGTAAATATTAAATAAATAATAATAATTATAGTTTATTTAGATCGCATGCATAGGTATAACTGGTGTAGAGGTTGGCAATTATACCTATATAACTTATTATTTTATTTTTCGTTATATTTGAAAAGTCAAAACCAGCAGGGGCTGCGGAAGCGATTCGAGATTTTTTTAAACTATCTAAAAACTTAAAAAAAAAAATAATAAAGTATATGTTCAAAAATGTTTTTCGACATTATATTAGTTTATAGCCTACTTACTGAAAAATGTGTTATTAAGAGCGGACCTGAACATATCGCCGCCGGACATATAGAGTTATCGCCGCCACAACCATAAAAAAAAATATTATTGATATTACCATTGATTATATATTACTATATATAATCAATGATATTAACTACATTATTATATTATAGCTTGACTATTTTATTTGGGTTGCATACTGTAGTGTGTATAATACCTATTTAATAAATTATAATACCTACCTATACACCTATAAATGTTTTCGAGTTGAATTTTTAAAAAACATCTAGGACGTGTTTGTTTTTATATATTTAGATAACTGTTTTTTTTTTTTTTTAATTACGGTATATGTTTTAAGATTAATATTAAATTACACAGGTACAATAGTCAATAATATATACCTAAATAAAACATAATATATCGTTTTGCGAGAAAAATGTTTTCTAGGACTGTAATTGTAATTAAAAACTATATTTTTACACCTATTGATGAAATAATCTTTGTTTTAACCATTTTTTTTTATTGGGGGGGGGGATATTTACAAATAATATAATGTCATTTTTATTTGTGTTATCGAAAAAAGGACAACTATAGAAGATAGAACATCGATCATTTTGTGATAATTAAATTAAGTATTATGATTTGGATAAATCAGAAAAGTCTTTAATCTATATTTAAATATTTTATACTTATTCTTTATATTTTTAATAGGTACCTAAATATATAAAAAAAAAATACGTCCTAGATGTTTTTTAAAAATCCTCTTAATTATCAAAGCACAAAGGTTCAGATTTTGTAGCG